>JAJHJA010001581.1:0-10271 GCA_021202915.1 Heliconius himera | reverse complement strand
TAGAGCTTCTAGATCGCGGGAGACTGAACCGCGCCAGGCCCGCAGACAATTAGCAGATAATAATAGAGATATTATAGGATTAGATAATTTAGAATTAAATAGTTTAGAGCTAGATATCGTTAAGCAAAAAAAGGTAATAATGTCGCAGTGTAACCCGGACGAAATTTTTAAGGCCCTTCGCTTAGTTCCAGAATTTGACGGAAACCCTAACGTCCTTACTAGGTTCATAAAAATTTGCGATTCATTAGCTACGCAATACCTTAGTAACAACCCTGGTAGCGAATTTTCTAATCTGTGCTTATTAAACGGAATTTTAAATAAAATAACAGGGACAGCTGCATGCACAATAAATTCGAACGGTATACCAGAAAACTGGCTAGGCATACGAACAGCCCTCATTAATAACTTCTCAGATCAACGTGATGAGACCGCTCTCTATAATGACCTCTCTGTAGCAACTCAAGGTAATCGAACACCGCAAGAATTTTATAATCATTGCCAAACTTTATTTAGCACTATTATGACATACGTAACCTTACACGAAACCATAGCCACCACAGTCCAAGCGAAAAGAGAGCTTTATAAAAAAGTTACAATGCAGGCATATGTACGCGGATTAAAAGAACCGTTAGGGTCCCTCATACGATGCATGCGCCCGGATTCAATTGAGAAAGCTCTTGAGTTCGTTCAAGAAGAGCTTAATGTCATGTATGTACAGCAGTGTGAGCCTTATAAGGTTCAAGCAACCCATAAACCTACCCCTACATTACAACCAGTAACATTTACTCCTACTAATAAACCTCATAATATGCATGTACCTAATTGGCCGGCTCCGATGAATCAGCGCCCAATGGGACCTCCACCGCAACCTTTTAAATTCCCGGTACCTAGTCATAATCAACCACGCATGCCTACTAACACACAGAGGATGTTCTCTGCACCTCCACCGAATTACAACCCCCGCAGTAATGTATTTCGTTTACCACCACGAAACAACCAAATGTACGGACAAACAGACAGATCTCAACCCATGAGTGGAATCCAACGTTTCACTCCCAAGATACTACCAAATACCAACATGTTGACAGGACACGATTGGAATAGATCCGGTAACCCACCGCCTAGTAATTATTTTAAAACTCGTGAAATGAACACAAACGTATGTATGCCATATGACGACTCATATTACGATGACTATACTTATTACTCAGAACCGGAATCTAATTACTATATTGACAATGTACATTATACTAATGAAATTTCCCCTGACTACGCCTGTAATTCGACTTATTATGTGACTGATGACAGCCAGCTACTAGATGAAAATCAACCAGGGCCGAGTCATGATGAGCAGGATTTTCAGGAGGATTCTATATTAAAAAAACCAAAATAGAATTAAACCTCCAAACCCAGAGACAACTTCCTTATATACAAATAGCAAATCCCCCATTAAAACTTCTTATAGACACCGGCGCTAACCAGTCATTTATCAGTCCTAAAGTCTAAAAAACGTGGCCCCATAGCAAAATCAAGATTAAAACGAGTTCCTAAAACAGCTAATTTGTTACAGGATGCTCTTAATAACAACTCTCCCAATGACTCAAACTCAGGAAATAAAACTCGAGAGCCTTAATGACGGACCAGGACTATTACCTTTCAAACTTGGATCCATGAAACTAACCACTCATCTTCATACATTCATACAGTATGTAAAATTGGATGACATTGAGACTAACATTCATTCATTAGAGACTCAACTGGTTGACTGTAGAAATCGTATGAGTAATATAACATATAACTTGTATGAAATTCAAATTAACTACCTTGCTAATAAGATTGGCAATATTGTAAAACAATTACATTCTTTAGAGCCTAGTAGAGTAAAAAGAGATCTTGTAGACGGCTTAGGTTCTATGATAAAAAGTTTAACCGGTAATTTGGATCACGATGATGCGTTGAAATATAATGAGGCAATTAGAGTATTAGAAAGTAATCAAGTAAAATTATTATCTGAATTTAATAGTCATATCAGCCTGAGCAAAGAGTGGATGTTAAAACATGGAAACGTTATTAGACAGGTAGTAGATAATCAGAATAGGATAAATAGTACCTTAGAATTAATATTACAGAATAAAGCTATAAGTGACGACAGCTTAACAAAGTACGCAAATTTTGCCCAACTTTTAGAACTAGTTAGCGAAAACATAGAAGATTTATCTTTAGAATTACTTAGAATAGAAAATAGTT
This sequence comes from Heliconius himera, assembly GCA_021202915.1. Taxonomy (NCBI): domain Eukaryota; kingdom Metazoa; phylum Arthropoda; class Insecta; order Lepidoptera; family Nymphalidae; genus Heliconius; species Heliconius himera. The sequence goes on along the minus strand of JAJHJA010001581.1, from coordinate 8,024 downwards.
TAGCGTTCATACATGCTTCTAGTACACATCATTCGATGATAGATATTGAGGTATTAGAATCTATGGTCTTAAAGTTAAAATCAATTTACTCAGAAGAGCAAGTATTAGATTTAGAACTTAGGGAATATTACAATATTATTAAACCAGGGTCATATTTTGTGAATAAACAAATAGTTTTTATATTTAAATTTCCAATTTATTCCAAAGAAACTTATGATTTTTATAAATTATCAGTAGTACCGAATAAATATAACCATGCTCTAATCCCACCTTTCCCTTTCCTGGCAACAATCGAGACATCATTCGTGTACATGGAGGCTGAATGCCCGAAGTTAACAAACTGGTATCTCTGTGAGAAAGAATTTGATCATCAGATCCGCACCAAATCAGATTGCATTCAGGAATTAATCACCAATCAAGTTATACAAGAAACCTGTGAATTCACTACAGTTACATTAACTAAAGCGGCAATGGAGAAACTTGATGACCAACACTACGCCCTGTCTTTTCCTCAACAAAAGAAAGTACAACTAAGTTGCAATCAAAAGGACTACACGTCGTTACAAGGAAGTTATCTAGCTACAATTCCTTCTGAATGTCGTTTGAAATCGGAACAATTCACAATATCAAATGATTACAACGAAATCAAAGGACAACCCCTAAAACTAATGAAAATACCCTATCATGCCGAAAAGCAGTCTAACAAAGTGCCTCATATCCATTTAAAATCTATTGATCTTCAAGGACTACACAATATCCAAGACCAACTTATGATGATCCAGACTCCTATACAAATTGACGAGGTGCGAGAAGACGCCTTGTACCATACTACAATACCGTTCTACAGTATACTATTGAGTGCAGGCGTACTCGGAGTCCTCGTAGCAACTCGACGCTACTTATGGAAGTGTAACAAAGACGTGAAAAAGGAGCAGCATCGAACGAGATCCTGCAAGCATCCGGCAACCCTGAGAATATTCCGGCAACATTTTCACTAAACGTATTAAAATAGTTGCCATTCTATGGGGGGAGGAATTACATAGGACTGCAGTATGAAAAGTGCCTACGTAGAACCTCCGTTAGTTTATATTTAATACAATAAATTGTCGATATAGAAATTGCGTAATGTTTTAATAAATTTAATAAATAATATTTTTTGTGAGAATGACCATTCCATATTCCCACATCGAAGTGGAATCATCGTTCATAGGGTTAATTTGTATTAATTTTAAATATTAATAAAGTTAGTTTTAAAATCATTTCGGTTTTTTTTCAATCATCTGTCTGTCGCTAACGTAATTCATAACATAACATAACATAACATAACATAACATAACATAACATAACATAACATAACATAACATAACATAACATAACATAACATAACATAACATAACATAACATAACATAACATAACATAACATAACATAACATAACATAACATAACATAACATAACATAACATAACATAACATAACATAACATAACATAACATAACATAACATAACATAACATAACATAACATAACATAACATAACATAACATAACATAACATAACATAACATAACATAACATAACATAACATAACATAACATAACATAACATAACATAACATAACATAACATAACATAACATAACATAACATAACATAACATAACATAACATAACATAACATAACATAACATAACATAACATAACATAACATAACATAACATAACATAACATAACATAACATAACATAACATAACATAACATAACATAACATAACATAACATAACATAACATAACATAACATAACATAACATAACATAACATAACATAACATAACATAACATAACATAACATAACATAACATAACATAACATAACATAACATAACATAACATAACATAACATAACATAACATAACATAACATAACATAACATAACATAACATAACATAACATAACATAACATAACATAACATAACATAACATAACATAACATAACATAACATAACATAACATAACATAACATAACATAACATAACATAACATAACATAACATAACATAACATAACATAACATAACATAACATAACATAACATAACATAACATAACATAACATAACATAACATAACATAACATAACATAACATAACATAACATAACATAACATAACATAACATAACATAACATAACATAACATAACATAACATAACATAACATAACATAACATAACATAACATAACATAACATAACATAACATAACATAACATAACATAACATAACATAACATAACATAACATAACATAACATAACATAACATAACATAACATAACATAACATAACATAACATAACATAACATAACATAACATAACATAACATAACATAACATAACATAACATAACATAACATAACATAACATAACATAACATAACATAACATAACATAACATAACATAACATAACATAACATAACATAACATAACATAACATAACATAACATAACATAACATAACATAACATAACATAACATAACATAACATAACATAACATAACATAACATAACATAACATAACATAACATAACATAACATAACATAACATAACATAACATAACATAACATAACATAACATAACATAACATAACATAACATAACATAACATAACATAACATAACATAACATAACATAACATAACATAACATAACATAACATAACATAACATAACATAACATAACATAACATAACATAACATAACATAACATAACATAACATAACATAACATAACATAACATAACATAACATAACATAACATAACATAACATAACATAACATAACATAACATAACATAACATAACATAACATAACATAACATAACATAACATAACATAACATAACATAACATAACATAACATAACATAACATAACATAACATAACATAACATAACATAACATAACATAACATAACATAACATAACATAACATAACATAACATAACATAACATAACATAACATAACATAACATAACATAACATAACATAACATAACATAACATAACATAACATAACATAACATAACATAACATAACATAACATAACATAACATAACATAACATAACATAACATAACATAACATAACATAACATAACATAACATAACATAACATAACATAACATAACATAACATAACATAACATAACATAACATAACATAACATAACATAACATAACATAACATAACATAACATAACATAACATAACATAACATAACATAACATAACATAACATAACATAACATAACATAACATAACATAACATAACATAACATAACATAACATAACATAACATAACATAACATAACATAACATAACATAACATAACATAACATAACATAACATAACATAACATAACATAACATAACATAACATAACATAACATAACATAACATAACATAACATAACATAACATAACATAACATAACATAACATAACATAACATAACATAACATAACATAACATAACATAACATAACATAACATAACATAACATAACATAACATAACATAACATAACATAACATAACATAACATAACATAACATAACATAACATAACATAACATAACATAACATAACATAACATAACATAACATAACATAACATAACATAACATAACATAACATAACATAACATAACATAACATAACATAACATAACATAACATAACATAACATATTTATTAGTAATTTTTATTTGACAGCACTCGCAACAAGGCAATGCGCGGCGTTAAGTTCCACCACTCAACAAATTCGTATTCGGCACGAAGCTAAAAAAATATATATAAAAACAGCAATAAAATGCACGTGTAAAAATTAGGAAAATATGGACGGAAGGACGAGTAATGGAGGCATTGCGTTTTAGAGTAGCAGTACTCAACACCGCACATACATTTCAAATTATTTATATAATACGATATTTGGCTGAGTGTTTGTAATTTTATTATATTCAATAATTTGTAAAGACTGTAATTGTTGTTTTTTATTCAATATTTTTTTATATATATTTAAAAGCAAAAAAATATTAAAGCCAGTCGTGGCGCCGGGGCACAAACGTGTGACTGTAAACGCGACAGGTTGTGGGTTTGATTCTCACTCGAGGAAACGAAATATTTAATATTTTAATTTCTTCGCTCTGGTGTCGAGGCAAAGCGCGGCGAACTCGGCGAAAAGTGGGAAACGGTGTATCTTAGCACTCTGTTCCCTCTGCCTACCCTGCGTACTGCGTACGGGATACAGCGTGAAGGTGATTAGATTTTTTTTTAAATGCGAAAAGCATATAAGCTAAGAAGGCTATTCACAGATTAATATAAGCTTTAAGTGATTTATTTGTCAGCTTACATTATTTTTATATCAATACAAAATATTCTTTTAACTTACAAAGTACAGAAGAGTAAGTGTAGTAAGAAATATGAAGTTTTTTTTCGTTACTAAACAACCCGTCTGTACCAATCAACTTGAAGTAAATTGAGAATTTAAATCGAATTGTCCGTAAACAATGGTTTAAACAGAACGAATATATCTTAGTAGGAGTTTCTGTGAGGAGAGTGGTGACGTCATCGTCCCGCGGGCGCTCATTTCTTAAGCTTTTCTATTTAGTTTATCTGTTTTTCTGATTGTTCTCTTCAACGGAATAAATGAAGCGATTTACATTGTTTTAAGAATGTTTTGAATTTTCTGAATGTAAATATCACTACTTAAAAATAAATAGTGATATTAGTCACGTTTGTGTTGATGTCAGTCTAGATATAACTATAACAGTTGTATGAAATTAATTGATTATATATTTAAGCTGCACGCTGTATCCCGCATATAGGAGGGCAGGCAAATGGAAATTGGGAACCTAGTGTTAAGGCACTAGGTATCCCATTAAGACACTTCCCATTTGCCGCTGAATTCTGGAGGCATTGCGTTTTGAGTGGCGGAACTTAACGCCCTTTTCTTTGATAGATTATTATATATCATTATTTAGAAATATTTTTTTAACGAAACTTCTGTTCAAATTTGCCCAAGTAAAAGAATTTGTCAATCTAAATAAGGATATGTTTGGAAAGGTACTATTTGCCAAGTTATTCGGTATTCTTATTGTTTCTATTACTTTTATTGAAATTTGAACTCTGAATGACAGATTCAGAGTTTATCATCATAATGTGAGCCATTTTCTTAGTAAATTTATAGTAACAGATTTTCATTGGTTTGTAAAGGCATTTCCTTGCTCTGAAAGCGCGGCGTTGAATACCGCCACTTAACAAGCAATGCGCCGAAAATTCGGCGGATAGTGGGGGACGGTAGTATCTTAATGGAAATGGAGTGCCTTAACACTAGGTTCCCAGTTTCCCACTGCCTACACTGCTACATACGTGAAATACAGCGTGAAATTAAAAAAAAACTTACATTTACAGCATCACATACATATACAAAATATAATATTATTATTATATAAATGTTATTAAGAATTAGTTACAACTAATAATCTATTTAAAGTTGTTATATCTAATTATTTTCGTTTAAAAAGTTTATTTGAAAAATATTAATATTTTGATTTGGATAGATCCCTTCTCTATATAAACGAACTATAGAAAGATATTTTTGTTAAGAGCATGTTTATACATTTTTTTTAATATTTTTAAAGTGTTATTCCACACTTAGGAAAGAAAAATATTTATATTTTAAAATTTTACAAAGACAATATAATATGCACAATAATATATTGCGCAATATATTGGGAGCTGCTGATTCTAGAAACGAATGCTACAATAAGTAAAAGCTTTAAGCTCACGATTCTATTGACACACTTATTGCTGCTGCTAGATTAGACACAATAAGATTTATTTTTCAATTTTACGCTATATCCCGCACATAGTAGCGTATTTGGGAACCTAGTGTTAACACTACCGTTTCCCACTTCCTATCGAAATCAAAAGGCACTGCGTGTGGAGTGATGGAACTCAACGCCGCGCTTTGCTTTGTTTTTTTCTCAAGTGAGTTCTTTGAAATTATTCTCTTTAATCTCGGCGGAACTGTAAGACAATTAAAATGAACTGCAGCTTATGATGAATGTTTGTTGCAATTTTACGCAGAATCTACTAAACAGATTTACATGAAATCTTATGAAAATAGCGTATATTATTTATAAAAATTGTGTAATTTGGCTATAACAACAACAAAATTGTGTAGGTCGCTAGTATTAATATATGCTGGAGGTATCCAATAAAATAGCCTTAAAAGGAATACATATCACACTATATACATATATTAGTGTGAGATAAAACAAATGCCTCGAATGGAAAGTAACGGTAGCACCTGCGAGCGACGCGCGCCGGATGTCAGCCGGTCGGCGGACGCTGCGTTACTTACAATACTGACTAACTCCTGTTTATGTGTTCACTGTTCTAGTTTTAACCATTTAATACTACAATAAGATAGAAATATATGTTTTAATTTTATTTTGATTTTACGATTTATATCTGTAGGCAATGGTGATGGAGAATCTTAGCACTAGGCCCCTAGTGTTAAGATTCTCCGTTCGAGACAGTGTGTTGAGTGGCAGAATTAAGCGCCAATATGGTAATCAACATGCAATATTTCAAAATTTAGCAGAAGTTAGTGAAAATTGGATAATACTCATGGAATTTGGATTGGACAATGTGGGAAATGTAGTGACCTAACACTAAATTTCCTCTGCCTTGCTATACGCGGGATACAACGTCAAGCTAAAAAATCTAAACTTTAAATGAATATACAGGATGGAAGTGTAAGCACCACTTTAAATGAAACCCCAGTTTTAACTACTCTATAAAAGCCTAATATAAATCAGAAAAATATAAATTCCCAAAAAAGAAAAAGTTATTTTTTCAAACAAAATAAAAAATAAAATTGTCGTTTTAAAATAAAACGCCATTTGTAAAGATGACGCACGCACACATAAACCTATCAAAGGAACAACGCCGCAAACGCCTCATTCCGAAATCGAGTCGTACGTATTGGCGATAAAGTTCAAAGTTGTTAAATCTTTAGTAGAATTTTTGTAGTAGTAAGTGTTTACGTTATTGGGATCTATACGTAATTGTGTCACACGAAATACAGGTATGGATAAAATCGTGAAATGAAAAAAAAATCCTACGTCCAAACTGTTAAGGCATCTTGATTAATTTCTTTAGGTATGGGTTTGAAATATTTACCCTATATGCCGTTTCTGTAAAAGGAGCATTGCCTCTTCCACCCTGTATAATGTTGACGTTATAGCCACTAGTATATGTAGACTAGTTAGCAAATACTTGCTCTATATAATTGTATACAGAGTGGAAGAACGAGCGCTCCTTTTATGGAAACAGCATATAGGGTAAAATATTTCAAACCCATACCTAAAGAAATTAATCAAGATAACTCCACAGTTTAGACGTAGGTTATTTTTTTTCATTTCACGATGTTAATCCATACCTGTATTTTGTGTGACGCAGTTACGCATATTACTACAAAAATACAACTAAAGGATAAACACCTTTAAACTTTGCCGCCAATACCTACGACTCGATTTTGGAATGAGGCGTATGTGGCGGTTTCCCTATGACAGATTTATCTGTGCGTGCGTCGTTCTTGACAAATGGCGTTTTATTTTAAAATAACAATTTTATTATTTATTTTGTTTGAAAAAATAACTTTTTTATTTTTGGGAAAAAAAATATTGTATCAGGCTTTTATGTAGTAGTTAAAACTATGGTTTCATTTAAAGTGGTGCTGACACTTCCACTCTGTATAGTTGCGCTATACTTGTCTTATATTATATTGTCAGTTTATAAGTCTAGTCTTCACGAATAAATTATGCAGTTTTTTAACTTGAATAAAATTTTGTCAAGAGAATAAAAAGCAAGATAATGTATTCCGTCGCGGGCGTACGCGCCATCGATCATAATGTGAGGCCACGACGCGGACAAACTTACACCACTAATATATACTGATATAAATATATTTCATGTTATTTTATGATACTTTTTGATT
>JAJHJA010001580.1:0-12105 GCA_021202915.1 Heliconius himera | reverse complement strand
TTGGAGGCATTGCGTGTTGTGGCAGTGGCAGTGGCAGAACTCAACAGCGCACTTTGCCTCGGCACCAAGGGGAAGAAGTGGAAATACAAATTTAAGTAAATATTTTATCTCCTCGAGTGTGAATCGAACCCACAACCATTCGATTTTACAGTCACACTTTGTGCCCCTGCGCCACGACTGGCCTTAACCTTTTTTTGTAAATGATTACGTAATAAGTCAGATATTTACATAATAAATTATACTTTTAGGGAACCGCTATACCATATGACACATTAGCTCTATGGAAAGGTATGGAGGAAGCTCAAAAATTGGGACTAACGATCTCTATTGGTGTATCGAACTTCAACAGTACATATATTAACAAAATCCTCACATACGGCAACATAAGACCAGCGGTTAATCAAATTGAAGTACAAATATCTACTATAATTTGAAAGTTGTTTATTTTCTCTTATTATTACCTTAAAGAAAATTAATTATTTTTAGGTAAATCCGACGTTCACAGAACTTGAATTAGCTGCATATTGTTTAAGACAAGGCATAGCTGTCATGTCTTATGCACCCTTTGGTTTCATGGTGCCAAGACCGTTCAGAAAAATAACGCCGCCCCCACCAACATTTGATGATTCCACATTGGTAAATATTGCTGAAAAATATGGAAAATCAACCAAACAAGTTGTTCTCAGATATTTGGTAAGCCTTTTTTTAGTAACACTACTATACCTTTTTTTGCCATGATAAAAATATAAAAAAAACTTTTGAGATAAGTAATTTAATTAAAAGAACAACATTTTCTGTTAACTTGTCAAAATAGATGATTTTTTAGCTTATGAATACTCATTATTACTAAAATTTTAATTGATGGAACTGTACTGATGGGATCGAGATATATTTTAACTTAGCTTCACGCTTTATCCCTAGTGGGGTAGTCAGAGAGAACGGAGCGCCAAACGCTACGGTCTCTACATACCTCTTTTGCCTCGTCCACTGTCATCAACCTCATCAAATATGCCCGGGGGGTTCTCATGCTTTTTACGTGACCTTCCTCCAATACCTTTGATACTGTGTTTTCAAAGGTCAACCGAGGTATCCCCCCTATTTCTCTTGCCACTCACTTATCCATCATAAATCTTTTTTGCCATTCTTTAATCACTTATTCATTAGCCGTGCCCAAACCAGCGGATTGCGAATCTACGGCATTCATTTTTCCTCTGTAATACCCAGGTTTTGCTGTCGTATAACAACAGCGTCGGTGCCAACGTACGGTACGGTACGACCAAGCGCGCAGCTGTGCTGACGATTCGTCGTTTCATCAATGCAACTAATGCTCCGTTAATCCTGTTACCGGCAGCAAGACGCTTTTCCACACCCATTCCGTATCTGCCATCTCTACTGAACATACTTCCCAAATATACCACTTCATTCACTTGTTCTAATATCTTGCCATTTACACTGATCTTGCATTGCGCTTTTCTTCATCTCTTTCTTCAGAACCAGTCCAGAACCTTTGTCTTATTCTCATTCAGGCTTAGATCATTATTTTCACACCTTTCTTTAAGAGTGGTGACTAATGCCTTCAACTCGCACTCTGATGGTGGATTACCACATCATTATTTGTTTTACAATAATAAATTTTGTATTACAAAATTTAGACATTCTATATGAAAATGTATTGCTATATTTAAATATTTTATTTATTTTAGATCGATCGCGGTACAATCCCAATACCACAGTCTACTGACGTCGATCATATTGAAGAAAATATAGACATTTTCGATTTCAGACTTACACAAGAGGAAATTTACGTCATAAATGAATTTAACAAAAACGAGAAAGTGTACGCAAATGACGACATGTCAATTGCAGATGATATATTTAACTATTCGTATGGGTGTAATGCTACAACGATTTCTAAAGTTTTATATTGTTAAAAAAATTGTATACTATTTTCAAAATGTATATATTTATATATAATGAAATAAAATATTATCTTTTGAATATTAAAATCTGTCTGATGGTAGATGATATTTAAATATAAAAAGGTAAGTTTAATAAAGGGTTGCCTGTAAGAGATCACTTATAGCGATGATGCCGCCTTTGGTTGGCACTATACTGGTCAATATAGCTTTTTTTTGTGCAATAAAGTGTTTTTGATTTGATATTTAAATTACTCTTGTATGAAAAAAATATTAAGTAAGCTTTCTAAAATTGTCAAATTGCTAAATTATTTTATTTAATAATTTGGCTTAAAGCTTAAGTTCTGTCACTCAACACGCAATGCCTCCAGAATTCGGCAGAAAGTGGGGAACGGAGTGTCTTAACACTGGGTTCACACCCCGCACACTGCAGGGTAGGCACCCTGCAGTGTGCGGAATACAGCGTGAAGCTGATTTATTTATTTATTTCAATTTGGCTTAAACTGAGTTTTGCAATTGTGTAAAAGATCACTTCAAATGAGCCAGTAAAAACTTTTCTGTTTAAAGATATTTATTTCTCAAAAAAGACTTTATAGTCACTTACTTTTAAAAACAAAATTTATTATTAGAGATCAATTAAGAAATATATCTTCTACGTCGGACCTTATATCCTCACAATGATCGTTATCGTCTGATTTCTCGGTTGAGTTAATAATGAATCGTGCCAAGAAGCGTAATGTCCAAAATTTTAGTTATCAAGTGTTATATCAAGCTAAGCATAAAAAAATATTTTTAGAAGACGTAAAAAGTATAAAAAACTATAAATAATTGAACGTAGCTAGACTCGAACCCACGACCACCGTCTAAACGCCAATAAGCCATACGTTCTTATCAAGATTTCTAATCTTACAACATTCAAATTTTAATTATACGATTTCAAAAACAGATGGAACAGGCAAGAAATTTATTAAATTGTGGTTCTCTATGTAATATCTAAAAATGAGTAGTTGAAATATTACTTATTTGATATCGAATTGTATGGCTTACATGTCGAAAATGGTAAAACTACGAACCGTGCAATATAGGATAAAAATAATTGATAATGACCGCCTATATCGACTGTTTCAGTTAGTCTTTAATTATAGTGTATATTAAAAGTTTCTGTTTCATATTGCATTAAAATACGTTTGCATTTACTTGAACTAGCAATTATGATGTTTAAAATAATAAATTATCTTCTTTATAAAATAAGAGTGATATACCTAAACACGACTGTTTTGTATGGATCGTACAGAAGTTTTAGTATAAATAGAGCATTTTTTTTACTCAATCGATATTAATACATACATATCTTAATTTAAAATAGGACGACTATTCGTGTGAAAATAGTTATTATTTCATTAATAAATAAAATAATTTTTGTTTGAAGGGGTGCAAACATAAATGTAATTAAAATTATAAATTACACTTGGATGCAAAATCATGCACACGCATTATTTTGTCAATAATTAAAGACGGGGACATATTGATTTCAGTTTCAAATTCCGATGAGCTTCGCCTAGAACTACCTTCTGGTGCCGAACAGATGGATAAATAATTTAAGACATGGAAATATATTATAAGTGAAGAAAAGAATAAGTGTAATAGCTCAATCTCTCCCGTACTTTCACCTCAATCTCTCCAGTAAACCCTTTAAAAACCCTGTTAAAGTATTCATACAGTTGTCCTTTGATGCTCTATCAAATTATTCAAATTTCTCATGAACGACTGCTCATCTACGATAGCAAATGTAATAAGTTTATACTTCTAATTAAAAATTCAAAATGAGGCTAGTCGTGGCGCAGGGGCACGAAGTGTGACCGTAAAAACCGACTGGTCGTGTGTTCGATCCCCACTCGAGGAGATGAAATATTTACTTAAATTTATATTTCCATTTCTTCGCTCTGGTGTCGAGGCTAAGCGCGGCGTTAAGTTCTGCCACTCAACACGTAATACCTCCAGAATTCGGCAGAAAGTGGGGAACGGAGTGTCTTAACACTAGGTTCCCTCTACCTACCCTGCGGTGTACGGGATACAGCGTGAAGCTGATTTTTTTAATTTTATAATTCTAATATAAAATTCACCCCCACATATTACATAATTATTGATACTAACCCCTGTACCATTACCAACCCCTAAATAGTAATATAAATCGTAAACACTAATTTTATCCTAAGAGTAACCATTATTCTTCTAAAGTTCTATCTATCCAAAACTTTTTAAACGCTGATCTATCCTTTTTAAATTCTTTAAACGGTATTGATTGATTTGTGCCCCAGCGCCACGGCTGGTGTCATTAATTATTTATTAACAAATATTTTCATTTTCAAATTTTTATACGTTTTCTAAATATGTATTTTTCTTTCCTAAGTGTGGAATAACACTTTAAAAATGTTTAAAAATAAATATTCTGCCATATGTGGGTACAGCGTGAAGTTAAATTATAAAAAAAATTATATACTTATTTAGAAAACTTAAAAAAATTTGAACGTAGTGGGACTCGAACCCGTTCTCAAAAGAACGTATGGAACGTGGTCAGAGCGCCTGGTCGCTGTCCAGGAGGCGCGGGTTCGGGCCTTAACGTTAAAATTTTTATGTTTTCAAAATAAGTATATTTTTTCTTAAGTGTGGAATAACACTTTAAAGACTTTAAAAATAATATAGTCAATATATTCGAAAAATACAAACAAACTTACGGTATAAAAATACAAATCAGTATATTAATTGGAAAATGGCCGATACTTGTTGATATTTTTCAGCGTACGGCCACAAATCATAAAGTCGTATGTGTTCATAATTTAAATGAAAGTAAGTTGTACACATTTGTAATAAAGCATATTTTTGTTTGTATTCACAACCATCCCTTCAGGTTGTATTTTCTTTAGCTGCGAAAGTATTGATTTGTTGCTGTTGAGTAAGTACCTACTCTTATTTACATCTGCTATCCTAGTACGTTGTATTTTGATTTACAGAGGTGACTACAAAATGGTAGCCCTGACCAGCAAGCAAGTCAACAAAGTAAGCAGCAGGTTTTGGGAAGAAAACACCTTAATAAATAGGATATTGCCACTTTTATTCAATATTATTTTAGTATAATGTATTTTACTGAACCAGAGATTCCAGTCGTTACCCAGGGGCACGAGCGTGCGATTGTAAACGCGACTGGTTGTGGATTCGATTCCCACTCGAGGAAATTAAGTAATTTATTTTTCATTTTCTCGCTCTAATATCAAGATAGAATTCAGCGGAAAGTGGGGAACGGAAGTGTATTCTATGGGAGCGAAGTTTCTTAACATTGGGTTCCCAGGTTCCTTCTGCCTATCCTGCTATGTATGGATTAAACTAGGTTTAGAACTAGACATAATTATCTCTAGATATTTAATTCCTAAGAGAGTTCAGTTTTTCCACATATCTATATACAGGGTGGAAGAGGCAGCGCTCCATTTACGGAAACAGCATATAGGGTAAAATATTTCAAACCTATACCTAAAGAAATTAATCAAGATGCCTCAACAGTTTGGACGTAGGATTTTTTTTCATTTCACGATTTTTATTCATACCTGTATTTCGTGTGACGCGATTACGTATAGATCCCAATAACATAAACACTTACTACTACAAAAATACTACTAAAGGTTAAACAACTTTGAACTTTATCGCCAATACATACGACTCGATTTCGAAATGAGGCGTGCGCGGCGGTGTTCCTTTGATAGGTTTATGTGTGCGTGCGTCATCCTTATAAATGGCGTTTTGTTTTTTAAATGACAATTTTATTATTTATTTTGTTTGAAAAAAAAACTTTTTCATTTTTGGGAATTATTTTTTTTTTATTTATATTAGGCTTTTATAGAGTAGTTAAAACTGTGGTTTCATTTAATGTGGTGCTGACACTTCCACCCTGTATATAAAAGGACTTGTGCTGACTGACTGAGGTAAGACGCACGTAGAGCCGTAACCGCTGATGGTAGAAACGTGAAATTTGGGCAGATATTTATTTTCATATTCTGGACATCCACTAAGAAGGGAATTTGAAAAATTTTAACCCTAAAGGGATGAAATAGGGGTTGAAAGTTTGTATGGAATTTTTTTTAATCTGTACCGTTTTTTATAAAATTTGAAATTCAGACTCTTAAAAATATTTCATTGAACACGTGTTTCGTGGTTTTTTTAGAATTCACTTCTAATAAGCGGGCGAAGCCGCGCGCGCCCTCTAGTCTATACTAATATTATAAAGAGGTAAGATTTGTATTTTTGTATGTATGTATGTATGTTTGTATTGTTTTCACACGACAACTACCGGACCAATTTCAAAAATTCTTTTGCTATTAGAAAGCTGCATCTTCACCGTCCCACATAGGCTATATTACATTTTCAAAAAAAAATAGGGATCCCTAAGAAAAATGCAATAATGTAACCCAAGGTGTGAAGAAATTGATCTAAAAAATTTTATCATCGCGTGCGCTGCGATATCTCCCGACTCTCCCGACTCTCCCGACTCTCCCGACTCTCCCGACTCTCCCGACTCTCCGGACCCTCCCGACTCTCCCGACTCTCCCGACTCTCCCGACTCTCCCGACTCTCCCGACTCTCCCGACTCTCCCGACTCTCCCGACTCTCCCGACTCTCCCGACTCTCCCGACTCTCCCGACTCTCCCGACTCTCCCGACTCTCCGGACTCTCCGGACTCTCCGGACTCTCCCGACTCTCCCGACTCTCCCGACTCTCCCGACTCTCCCGACTCTCCCGACTCTCCGGACTCTCCCGACTCTCCCGACTCTCCCGACTCTCCCGACTCTCCCGACTCTCCCGACTCTCCCGACTCTCCCGACTCTCCCGACTCTCCCGACTCTCCGGACTCTCCCGACTCTCCCGACTCTCCCGACTCTCCCGACTCTCCCGACTCTCCCGACTCTCCCGACTCTCCCGACTCTCCCGACTCTCCCGACTCTCCCGACTCTCCCGACTCTCCCGACTCTCCCGACTCTCCCGACTCTCCCGACTCTCCCGACTCTCCCGACTCTCCCGACTCTCCCGACTCTCCCGACTCTCCCGACTCTCCGGACTCTCCCGACTCTCCGGACTCTCCGGACTCTCCGGACTCTCCGGACTCTCCGGACTCTCCGGACTCTCCGGACTCTCCGGACTCTCCGGACTCTCCGGACTCTCCGGACTCTCCGGACTCTCCGGACTCTCCGGACTCTCCGGACTCTCCGGACTCTCCGGACTCTCCGGACTCTCCGGACTCTCCGGACTCTCCGGACTCTCCGGACTCTCCGGACTCTCCGGACTCTCCGGACTCTCCGGACTCTCCGGACTCTCCGGACTCTCCGGACTCTCCGGACTCTCCGGACTCTCCGGACTCTCCGGACTCTCCGGACTCTCCGGACTCTCCGGACTCTCCGGACTCTCCGGACTCTCCGGACTCTCCGGACTCTCCGGACTCTCCGGACTCTCCGGACTCTCCGGACTCTCCGGACTCTCCGGACTCTCCGGACTCTCCGGACTCTCCGGACTCTCCGGACTCTCCGGACTCTCCGGACTCTCCGGACTCTCCGGACTCTCCGGACTCTCCGGACTCTCCGGACTCTCCGGACTCTCCGGACTCTCCGGACTCTCCGGACTCTCCGGACTCTCCGGACTCTCCGGACTCTCCGGACTCTCCGGACTCTCCGGACTCTCCGGACTCTCCGGACTCTCCGGACTCTCCGGACTCTCCGGACTCTCCGGACTCTCCGGACTCTCCGGACTCTCCGGACTCTCCGGACTCTCCGGACTCTCCGGACTCTCCGGACTCTCCGGACTCTCCGGACTCTCCGGACTCTCCGGACTCTCCGGACTCTCCGGACTCTCCGGACTCTCCGGACTCTCCGGACTCTCCGGACTCTCCGGACTCTCCGGACTCTACGGACTCTACGGACTCTACGGACTCTACGGACTCTACGGACTCTACGGACTCTACGAACTCTACGAACTCTACGAACT
Source organism: Heliconius himera (assembly GCA_021202915.1). Classification (NCBI taxonomy): domain Eukaryota; kingdom Metazoa; phylum Arthropoda; class Insecta; order Lepidoptera; family Nymphalidae; genus Heliconius; species Heliconius himera. Next base: position 4,165 of record JAJHJA010001580.1, on the reverse strand, counting down.
CTACGAACTCTACGAACTCTACGAACTCTACGAACTCTACGAACTCTACGAACTCTACGAACTCTACGAACTCTACGAACTCTACGAACTCTACGAACTCTACGAACTCTACGAACTCTACGAACTCTACGAACTCTACGAACTCTACGAACTCTACGAACTCTACGAACTCTACGAACTCTACGAACTCTACGAACTCTACGAACTCTACGAACTCTACGAACTCTACGAACTCTACGAACTCTACGAACTCTACGAACTCTACGAACTCTACGAACTCTACGAACTCTACGAACTCTACGAACTCTACGAACTCTACGAACTCTACGAACTCTACGAACTCTACGAACTCTACGAACTTAGCTTATCTTATTTTGTATTTTATACATTTATTTTTTTTTGTATTTTTATATTTTTAATTTAATTATATATATATTTTTTTTAAGGTTTAGGTAATATTCGTAAAGAAATCGGCGATATGTTAATCATATATGTGTTTATTGACATGTTGGTGCCACTATAAATAAATATTGTGTTAGTATAATACAACCTACTTTTTCATCATCATTAATCAGAGATCTTTATCCCATCATTAATCAGAGATCTTTATCCCACTTAATTTAGGTAACAGGAGTGGGATAGTCTCGTACACATACTAGAGTGGGATAGTCTCGTACACATACTACGTCTGATGTTTTAGACAAAGACGCGTGGTGGGCGTTAAACGAGCAGAACACTCGACCATGTCCTGGCCTTTGGCTCTACTCACATGTGAACACATGACAAGGTAGTTTCAAATAGTAGCTGAAGGCATAAATAACCGAATGATTTCTGAAGTAAGCAATTACAAATAGGTGTTAACCACACTCATAACTACGATAATAATTGATTAACTAAATAATCAATTACCCGAATAGTCGAGGTTATGTGGCAGAGTACGAGTAGTACTCTGAACCACACCAGAGCCAAGACTTCACGTAGATAATTATAAATAGGTCTTAACCACATTTATAATTAAAATAACAATTCAAATAATTAATTGTCCAAATAGTCGAGGTTAGCCAGTGGTGCAGCACGAGTAGTGCTCCGACCCACACCAGAGCCAAGACTGAACGTACAACGCCCGTGCAGCCTTTTATATCATCGTTCACAAATAAGTTGCAGGGTAGAATAATAAAAATTGATGACGCAATCGCGTCATAGTGGCGTGACTCCTGTACTCAAAGCATAAATTGCGCAGGAAGTGAAAATCTTAAGTTTTCAATTATTGTTTGTGTGATGACAGAAAAAAGTCGACAAAGATTTCAATATTTAATATTCTCCAATTTTGTTGAGACTTTCTCTTGAGAAAGCTGGCTGCAAGCAGCCACGTAGTTCTCACAATTTGTGTATGAGGCGAAGCCGCGAGTGGGTCGCTAGTTTATATATAAAATAATATCTATTTATAATTTAGACCAGTAGTGGCGCAGAGTGTGACTGTAAGCGCGACTGGTTGAGGATTCGATGCGCACTCGAGAAAATGAAATATTTATTTAAATTATATTATATATATATATATATATATATATATATATATATATATATATATATATATATATACGTGTCTGCCAGAGAATAGGGATAAACTCCCTATGATGTGATGAGGATGTGAAATGTATAACACAAACGGTTATAACTGCTATAGAGGATATGGCCACTATATAGTGGCCATATCCTTTATAGCAGTAGTAGCCATATGGCTATAAAAAATTAAGTTTATGGGCTGAATGAGATAAAATTTTAGTTTACAGTATTCAACGCCATATCCTGTGATATTCTACCAAGTGTGCATTTTAACCTCTTGAATTTATGACTCTTAATATCAAGAATATTTCTTATTATATCAAGAATATTATTTTTTAGGGCTTAAAAAATCTAAATAAATATTCATGGCATGGCTGAAATAAATAAAAATATGTATAATGTATATAATAAATTATTTTGTTATTCTTCAAAAACTAAATGTCGGGATAGGACTGTTGGTTGATTTTAATTTTTATTAGATAATATCAAAATTTATTAATTAATAAATAATGTTAAAAATTAACTGCATAAATAAATGAAGAAAACCGTTTAAACCTCTTAAAGTTAATTAATTTTCAATTAGATAAACGAATGAAATATAATAAAAATCCAATTAATAGATAATATATATTTATAAATACCGTATTTTATATGTAGACGTCTCTTAGTACGGTGGCTCGGTGACATTTTTTTTTATTTTAGTAAAAATGTTATTTTCAATATTCAATTTTATGGCAATTATTTTATCTGTAAGTGATTATTTTTTTTATTAAATTCTGTATTTTTGATGGTTCCGTACCTAAAACGGGTAAGAAACGGAACCATTAGGTTATTGCGTTGTCCGTCTGTCAAGACCATTAATGATATCAAGTTGAAATTAACATCAAATATCCAGATTTATCCCTTGAAACACAGAACAATCACAAGAGATTGATAACACAGAGATCAACGGGATGGTAGGTCAACGGGACATACACCGTAGACTTCCTGTTGACCTACCACCCTGAAATTGATATGGAAGCCTCAGTATGCGAGTCCGACTCTGCGTATTTAATCGATTTTTTATTTAAATCTTATTATTTATTAAGTGTTAAATATTCAATTTTCCCTACAGCTAGAAGCTAGTATGCTCATACAGGATGAAAGGTCTCAATATGTAAGAACATTAAACGATGGCAATAATATTCCAGCAATCGCCTTAGGTACTTTTACTAAGGTGAGTGATAGTAATGTAATAATTATATGAAATAATATTATTTGTATACGTTGTCATTATTTAATTGTAGTAGTATAGCTTTAAACTGTGATGTATTCTGTTCCGTTAAAAATAAGAATAAATCTTTAGATAAATCTTTATTGGAAATGATTAAGTAATTGTCATGGAATTAATTGTTAACAACTGTCGTTGTGATACAGCGGCAGGTTATGGTTGTGGGTTCGATTTCCACTTAGGAATAAGAAATATTGTCATTTTTCTTTAGAGTAATCTAGCAATAAGACAAAGCGCGTTAAGTTCCGCCACTCAATTTGCAATATCTCGTGTGTGTTTGTGCGTCTAGAAATCAGATTCCCCTTGCCAACTAGCTATATGCGGAATACAGCGTGAAGCTTACAAAAAGAAAATAAGATACTGTTTTCATAATAAGCATTCAGAGAACTAGTTGTATACTAGCTAATTTAAAAAAAAATACTGATTTATATTAATTACTAACTTAGAGAGCAATAAGTAAGTAACTCTAACTTAGGAAAATATTTTTTTCTTATCTATTTAAAAATATCTATATTTTAGATGTCCGATATAACCGATATCCAGGAAGCAATCATTTGGGCGGTGGAAGCCGGATATAGGCATTTTAACACGGCTGTTTTCGTCGACGACGATGTACAGATCGGTGAAGCCATTTACAATGTCACCAGCAGTGGTATGGTGATGAGAAATGAACTTTTTATAACTATTACGGTAAGTAAAGATAATTAAATATGTTAATTTTAATGTAATTTGTATGTTTACTGCAGTGTTGCCAGACGTCTGGTTTTATTTATTTATTTATTTTTAAAACCTACCAACATTTGATACAATTACTACATGCCATTGAAAGAAAAAAAGAAAGTAAATTTGCAATGTTTGCTCAACCATTCACATGTGGACTCCACAAGCAATATCAATTTTTAAATAAAAAATAAATATTAGATTAAAAATAAACGTTACATAAATAATAATAAATTAACATGCTATATACAAATTACAATTTTGTGAGAAAATAAAAAACAATCACAAAAATGCATTAATAAGGTATTTGTATTAGTCATACAGGTTGGAAGTGTCAGCACCACTTTAAATTACTTTAACTTTACACTAATTACTTTTTACTACTGTATAAAAACCTAATACCTACAAAAAATTTTTTTCCCTAAAAATTAAAAAGTGTTTTTTTTTCAAACAAAATGAATGACAAAATGTTCGTTTAAGATAAAACGCCGTTTGTCAAAAATAACGAAACACACAGTAATCTGTCAAAGCGGCATCGTCGCACACGCCTCATTCAAGAAATCGAGTCGCAGCAACTAGCGTAGATAAATAGCTAACGGCGGCGAAGTGATG
>JAJHJA010001579.1:0-17974 GCA_021202915.1 Heliconius himera | reverse complement strand
TGATGTATAAATGCACGTATCTTTCGATTCTGTTCATGTAGAAACTTGATTTTTTTTTTCGTGTATCAATGGTGTTTTTTTCGTGTAATATTTAATATTAATTTCAGTTTGATATTTTTACGCGATCTTGAAATAAAATTATTTAAATATATCATATGTTACGAATAAACCAAGGCCATTTTGTTTTTATTGTTTTACTTCTTCGCTCGTAAGTTGTAGTGGAAAAATATTTTCGTTGAACGTATTATTGGACCATTTTCTCATAAAAGAGACGTTTTCTCGGCTTTCAAGAAATAGTATAAAATCCAATAGTAAAATATGCAGATCAAGGCTACAGACATATGTTGTCCCTTAATTTTGTGTTTATTAGAGACATTGTGCGTAGTATCTTGGTTATGCCAATTGTATAAATGTGAGGCAATTGAATATATGATATGGAATTTACTGCCGTGTACTGTCATGTAAATCTTCACTGCGTCACGACTACTATTAAAATATTCATAATATATTTATAAAAAAAATAAAAAACACTTTCACGCTGTATCCCGCACACAGCAACCCAGCTGTGTGCCTACCCAGGCAGAGGGAACCTAGTGTTAAGACACTCCGTTTCCCACTTTCTGCCGACTCTACCGACTCAGAGCGAAGAAATGGACATATAAATTTAAGTAAATATTTCATCTCCTCCAGTAGAGATCGAACACACAACCAGTCGATTTACAGTCACATTTTGTGCCCTTGCACACAACTGGCCTATATATTTATATATATATTATAATATATATATATATATATATATATATATATAGAAAAATATATATATATAAATAATATATATTAATAGATAATTAACTTTATATTTTTATGAATATTATGCGGGTTTAATTCTCGTTCACTGATAAAGCTGGTATTTAGTAATAAAACTTCAATAACTGAAGAAGACGACGGGTATTAGCGGCGCAAATTTTCCTCGTCGCGTAAATAATAACATAGACATTTTCCAATACATGCTTCAATAAGAGTCCCCCCCCTCCCCCCGGCGTAACCCGCCTCCCTGCGGGTAATTCCCCTAAATAAAGTCTTCGTTTTCATAACCTCGCTCGAATTATGTGAAATATGGTAAACTTCCCTTCATAAGCCTAATTAAAGCACAATTGCTTTTTACTTGGAGCTGATGAATATTAAATATTTGAATTATTATTAACGTCATGGCCATGGCGAGGCCAGTCGTGGCTCAGGGGCACCAGTGTGTGACTGTAAACGCGACTGGTTGTGGGCTCGATCCAGACACGACAAACTCTTTTTTTCCTCCGAATTCTGGAGGCATTGCGCGTTGAGTGGCATTGGCTTACCGCCGTGCTTTGCCACGACACCAGACTGAAGAAATGAAAATATTAAGAAATAATAATTCATTTTCTCAAGTAGAAATTGAACCCACAACCGTCGCGTTACAATCGCACCCTCATGTCCCTGGCCCACTTCTGGCCTCTAATAATTAATTCATAGTTATGCATGTTTTGTTAGTAGTAGGGGTCGCAATCCGGGATCCCGGGATTCAAAAATCCCGGGATATCGGACCAAATATAGGTCTTAAAAATCCCGGTTTTAATTTTACAAAAAAACGGGATTTTCGATATTTTCGGATTTTAGAAAGTAAAAGTTAGTTATTCGAATTAAAACATGCCTGCTATTAAATTCAGGCTTCTTTAAGAATTACAATGGTACATAACATACATCGGCAAAAGTAAACGATGAGTTTTCCTCAAAATTCGGAATTTTACGACATTAACCGAGTTTGACCGGCCCGACCAACGAACGTACGAATGCCGTATTTTCTCGTTGCGCGTTTTTGAAGCAGGTCGGTGTTGCACGTCGTTGTTGCACGCTATTCTTGCCCGTCGATGTTCCAGGTGTCATTATTGTTTTTCGTTAATATTGATTAATATGATATATATGTTAAATAACTAACTTTATGCTTTATCCCTAGCGGGGTAGTCAGAGAGAACGGAGCGCCAAACGCTACGTTCTTTACATACCTCATTTGCCTCGTCCACTATCATGAATCTCTTTATACATGTCCTCCGGGGGGTCTTCATCCTTTTTACATGACCTTCCTCCAGTATCTTTGATACTGTGTTTTCGAAGGTCAACCGAGGTCTACTCCTACGCTCTTACCGCTCACTTTTCCATCACAAATCTCTTTTGCCATTCTTTCATCACTCATTCGTTTGACGTGCCCAAACCAGCTGAGCACGTTCTTCCTCATTCTCACAGTGACATCCTCACTAGTGCCTGCCATTCTGTGTACCTCTTCATTGCGGATTCGATTAGCTAAGCTGACTCCGCATATCCTACGAAGAGATTGCACCTCCACGGCATTTATCTTTCTTTTATTCTTCTTCTGTAATACCCACGTTTCGCTGAGTCTGAGTGATAACAAAGTCGATACCAAAACTGCATTGTGTAAATCATCTTCCATCTCTACTGAACATCCTTCCCAAGTATACCACTTAATTCACTTGTTCTAAAATCTTATCATTTACACTGATTTTGCATTCCGTTCTTTCTTCAACTCTTCCAAAGACCAGAGCTTTTGCCTTATTCACATTGAGGCTTAGACCATTACATTCACACCCTTCATTCAGAGAGGTGCCCAATGCCTGCAACTCACATTCTGATGATGCAATAAGCACTGCATAATCTGCGTACAGCAGGCAATTCACATTCAGATCATCTACTTTCACTCCCATTTCACTTTGTTTCACTCCTTGGAGACAGCTATCCAATTAAACAACCAAGCTGACATGGCGCAACCTTATTTAACACTCGATCGGATGTCAAACCAGGGCGACATGCCAGCTCCTACTCGCACGCAGGCTGAGTGATATCTGTAAAGAGACTTTACAGCCTGCAAAAAGGGTCCGTTCACATTGTACCGGGGTAGTATCTCACATAATTTCACTCTTACAAATCTGTCAAACGTCTTTTCCAAGTCCACAAAAGCACAGAAAATTTTGGTTAACGGCCAAAAAATTTTCCGTGATCATGCAGAGGGAAAAGATCTGATCCATACACACTCTTCCAGGTCTAAAGCCTCCTTGGGCCTCCCACGACAACCTTTCAGATCTCTCTTGCATTCTTCTCGTTAAAATTTTAGCATAAACTTTACTACCTAAGCTAATCAAACTGATAGCCCTATGGCTTGCGCAGTTTATCTGTGAACCTTTGCCTTTATACAAAGGCACGATGACCGCACTTCGCCAATCGTCTGGGACCTCCCCTTATTTCCAGCATAAATTGCACAAAAACCAGAACAAGTCCAAGACGCGTGGCCCACTATATTTGATCATCTCGGCAGTAACTCCATCTGCTCCCGCTGACTTACCACATTTCAGACTTAGTATTGCACTCTGAACTTCTTTTACACAGATTTCGCCATCAGCTACATCAAGACTCAGCATGTTGCTGCTACTTGAGACTCAGGCGTCATCACATTCATACATCTCCTTGTAAAATTTCGCCCATCGCTGCAAAAACGCTGCAAAATATATATTGTTAAATAAGATATTTTATATTATACCTATAATTTTTTTTTGTAGCAAATTATTATATTTTTTTTAGTATTTTTGATAAATATTATTATTAAAGTGATTTATTTTTAAACTGTTTATTATAATTAAAAATTGTTTTATTTAGTAATTATAATTTAATTTACTACTTCTTAGGAAATCAAAAAATATACCCTCCTAACTTAACTTCAAAAATAAGAAGGGGCTTGAAAAATTAACTTATCTAAAAACTAAAATATCGAAAATATCGAAAAAACCGGGATCCCGGGATTTTTCTGAAGTCGATATCGAAAATCCCGGTTTTGGTTGAATGGTCCGATATTGCGACCCCTAGTTAGTAGGTTAGCAAAATATCTAATCTATATCATATAACATTGAATTTTGAATTTACATTTATTATTAAAACATATTTTGGTTAACAAACAAAAAAATCATTTTAAATCATTTCCTTAAAATGATAAGATCCAGAAAAAAAGAGAGTTACACTCTTTAGAATTTATATGTACATGATAACCCTTACAGTGTTTTATTAAATGTGTGGATAAGAAAATCGGGCCATTTACATAAAAGAATGCGGTCCTCGACATTATTGCCTTTAGGGGATAGATTAGAATGTATTTTTGGAAAATACGATAAGGAAATAGTCGATGTACATATCGACACGCACGCGTATAAGAGGCGCTCTTTCCCTACTATCAAGTACCCAAAGATATACATACTACAAAATACATAATATATTCGTATATAAAACATTTAATACATTCACATAATGTGGGACACCGTCGTGGCACAGGGGCACAAGTGGGTGACTATAAACGCGATAGGTTGTAGGTTAAATTCTCGCTCGAAAAACTGAATGGAATATTTAATGTTGTCATTTCATCGGTCTGGTAACGAGGCAAAGCGTGGCGCTTAATTTTGCCACTCAACACACAATCCCAGCCAAATTCGGGAAAAAATGTTTCTAGGTTCCTTCTGCCTACCCTGTGTACACTATGTACGGGATACATCGGGAAGCTAAAAAATAGTATAAAATACTTAATAGGTAACATTTGATTATTTACTTGTAAGCATCAACTTATTTTCCGGTGTTTCTTTCTAACTTGAGATAGTTTTTATCGAGTTTCATTAAGTTTTATTTAAGATTGTTGTACGAGTGCATTGTTTGTTTAATTCAGAGACGATAAAAGATACTTTCATCTTACCCACTTTCACAACAGACTACTTGAAAATTCTTTTCATCTGAATCTGACAAAAGGTAAAAGACAAAGAAGAGTTATCTTGAATCTTTTATTCTATCTCGGCATATAATTTTAATTAAAATGGAACACGTGCCAAAATAGACATGATATGGAAGCTTGAATTATTTCACTACAAAGGCTCTGTATGTTTAATTCAAATTTAAAAATATTTTGTTTTTCATATATCTATCATCTAAAATTATAATTTTTATCTTCCCGTAGGTACATAACATGTGTTTTTTTATCAGTGTCACGCTGTATCCCGCACACAACAGGGTAGGCAGAGGGAACCTAGTGTAAGACACTCTGTTCCCTGCTTTTTGCCGAATTCTGGAGGCATTGCGTGTTAAGTGGCAGAACTCAACGCCGCGCTTCGGCTCGACAACAGAGCGAAGAAATATAAATTTAACTAAATATATCATCTCCTCGAGTGGAGATCGTATCCACAACCAGCCGGTTTTACAGTCACACTTTGTGTCACTGCGCCACGACTGGCCTCTGGCTCTCTATATGTGTTTTGCAAAGATAATAACAATATCTTATCGAATATATCAAACACAATATTCTATTATCGTTTATAGTAATTTGTACGATGCATGTAGCCATACGCATGTAATTATAGTTCAGTCCATTACTTTGTTTAACTTGTATACTAATATTCATTGATACTACAAGGACATCGGAGATTAATACACCATATGGTATAAACTAACTGTATATGTCCTTAAAACCATACAAATTTATTAATATATAGAGTATTTTTTTTGCTTCACGTTGTATCCCGCACATAATAGAGTAGGTAGAGTTAGGGAACCTGAATACCCAGTGTTAAGACACTCCGTTCCCATTCAAACATGTCCCAAATTTAGCCGAATTAGGGAAACATTGCGTTTTGAGTGGTGGAACTCAACGCCTTCCTTGTTACTAGGGCGCAAGTAATATCGACTTTTTTTAAGTTCTGGTGTTAGACTACACCAGAACTTAAGATATACAGTTGTAAATATTACATAATGTAAATTATATTTATATTTACAACTAGCGTCCCCCGTGAGGCTGTGCCCACTTGAAATATATGAATATTTATATAAGTGTATTTAAGAAAAAAACTAATGAAGCGCGAGTCGGCGCGCCCACAGAGGGTTCCGTATCAATTTTGGAATTGTGATTGAAAAATACCTTATAGATTTTGATGATGCGGCGAATAAAGTTAATAAACTTAAGTTTGCACGGGTTTACACTTATTTAGAATGAAATGAAAAATAAATAACTAATTAATTTATTCTTTTTCGATTTTTTCCTTTATTGGTATTGTAATATCTTACTTTGTCCTAAATTCCATAACTGTAGGTCTACGGGAAGTACACTATAGGTTTCAACCACGCGGTGAATTTCATACAGAATTAGGCAAAAACGATACATAAATGCCCATATCTTTTGACTGTGTTGTATTAGAAGATTAATTGCTATGCCCAAAAAAACTGTAACTTTGAATATCTGATATTTATTTCAGATTGATACCTCAACGCGATCTTAAGTAAATGATATTGGCAGAGGAACAGACGCACATCAATGTGATCCTAAGGCCTAAGGCCTAAGGCTCCTAAGGCTTCCGTTTTTTTTCCTTTTGATCTACAAAACTCTAAAAATGCATTAAGTAAATCGTAAAATTTAAGTGTTTTGGGAATTGATATGATTTTCATATTTAATAGAAAAATGTTGAGTTGAGAGTCGTGGCGCAGCGGCACAAGGTGTGACTGTAAAATCTACTGGTTGTGGGTTCGATCCCCACTCGAGGAGATGAAATATTTACTTAAATTTATATTTCCATTTCTTCGCTCTGGTGTCAAGGCTAAGCGCGGCGTTGAGTTCTGCCACTCAACACGCAATGCCTCCAGAATTCGGCAGAAAGTGGGGAACGGAGTGTCTTAACATTAGGTTCCCTCTGCCTACCCTGCTGTATGCGGGATACAGCGTGAAGCTGATTGATTATGTTGAGTTATTTCATATCTATTTAGATAAGCCGTAACTTCGCGGAAACTACAAACGTAGTTTTTCCCGCATGAATTTCGATTCTGCAAAAATTCTAGGTTAACACATTATACTCGTATATTGCTCCACAAATCTCTATCTGTCATTGAGAAAATTCAAATACTACGTGGCTGCGTGAGAGAGTGTCAACTTACATTGGAGAATTCTAAATCTTGAAATCTCGATCTAGATTATAGTCATATAAACTCGATTTTTTGTATTATCATACAAATAGTAATTTACAAACAACATCAAATAATAAAATATTAAAAATTAAAGATTTGGCCAATTAAATATAACAGTGGTATTGAATAACTCTTTTATAAAGTAGCAATCTTTTCGAACAACTTAATTTAAATTTATATAACTTTTTTAATGGGGCAAACGGTGGAAAGTGGGGAACGAAGTGTTTTAGCACTAGGTTCTCTCTGCCTACCCTGCTGCGTGCGGGATACAGCGTAAAGCTGATTTACTTTTTTTTTTGTATCAAAATAGCCTTTATGGTGCTCCAAAACCCTCCCTATATTTTAGTGTTAGTCTCACAATAATCGGTTCAATTGATCCGGAGGTTCGACACCAAAGCGAAGAAATGAAAATATAAATGTAAATAAATATTTTATTTCCTCGAGTGGGGATCGAACTCACAGCCAGTCGATTTTACAGTAACACTTTGAGCCCCTGCACCACGGCCTCTCTCTTGTGTTTTGGTATTATATAATAAATGTAAAAGTTTGTAAGGATATAAATATGTTTCCACTTTAACAAAAAACTACTAAACGGATTTACATGAAACTTTGCAGTAATATAGCTTATATAACAGAATATCACGTAAGCTTATACTAAGTTTAGGCGGGCGAAGCCGCGAGTGTGTCGCTAGTTAACTATAAAGCATCGGCAAGTTTTGTGTTAAGTCCCGTAGTATCAAACCTAATCGTTGCATCGAGTCAGGCATCTTTGTTGTATGGTATAGACTATAGTGGCGTCTCTTTTGAATTCAATAACGATTGGTACGATTTATTGCATGTAACTTTTTGGAGAAATTTAACTTTTTTAACAAAGGTGTTTTTAAATTGCATAAGGTCCTCCTCATAACTCCTATAAATATATTAGTAAATTACAATGAATATAGCCCCGAAATAAAAGCATCACAAGAATAACATACGGATCAACATTTGTTTAAAAAATAATTCCTAAGCAGCCTAGTATCAGCAGTTTCTTAGAAAAAAAAACTAAAATTTTAGATATCGCAAGATGAGCACTTTCACTATTTGAGAACCAAATCAGTTTGTAATTATCAATTCTATATTCCGTTTACGGGAACTGGTGGAATTCCCAACCTTGTATAATATGTAGCGTATCGGTTATACAGCGTTACTGTGAGTGAAATGCGTAAATAATTTATTACAATCGTTTTAAAAAATTTAAACTGCACACTGGTACTTTAAAAATAAAAAATATATTAAAGCGATTCTGCAAAATAATATACACATGAATACGTTCTATGTACACATCTATTTATGCATGATTTCACAATATGGGTAAAGTAATAAATATTATTGTGTATTTCTATTTTGTTTTTAGGGATCCACACCTCAAAATGAAAAAACAGAACTGTTATACGATCACTTTGTTGTCCGTCTGACCGTCTGACAAGACCATTTATCTCGAGTATCAAATCTGAATTAATTGACAAATTCTCAAATAAAATTCTCAATCTCAATCTGAATTAATCAAATTAGTCAACGGACATTTGCACCATAGAAAAAAGCAAGCATCTAAGTCAACGTAATTTTAACGTAAAAGACGTTAACGTTAAACGTAAAAGATAGGAGCGTTTATGAATAGTTACTACTCTATCTATATATCTAAGATATATATCTATACATCTAAGATTTTAGTATGAAATTTTCCGCGTAAACCTCGCATTGGGTCTGGTTTTTGGATTCTTCCCGTAGACCTAAATTATGAAATTATGCGAGAAGTGATGTTTTTTTTTTCATTATTTGTAATACAACCTGTATTACAAATAATGAAAAAAAATATCCAAAAAGTGAGGTTATAAAGTTGTATTACATTAATGCATATGCCCACTATTAAGATTGTCAACTTTTTTGGCATATATTTACGTTGGCATATAATCCGGAAATTGATACGGAACCGTTATTGATATGCGAGTCCGACTCGTATTTGATAGTTTTTTTAACTTTTGTTTTCAAGCTTAATTTTTTTGTTTAATAAGCTTACAATCATGTCATCATCATCAAACGTAACATAATTTTCCACAATAAACGGCAGAGATAACTTAGTGTTAAGACACCGCTCTTTTATTTGCTTCTAATTTGAGCATTGCGTGTTGGAAGGAGAAACCCAATGCCACATGTTGTCTTCAAATGGGAGAAGAAAGAAAGAAAGAAAAAAAATGACAAATTTCGACATCCTCTGTTTTTATTAATTTAACAAAAATTTTACAACGAAACCCTTTACTTCTCTCGGCTTAAAAAAGTATTAAAATATATATATATATATATATTTAAAGGAAATCTAGCGTTAAGACTCTCCGTCTCATTTTGGGACGAATCATTAAAACTCTTTATGTTGAAAGGCGCAAATCAACGCCGCGCTTACTCTTATTAAAAGAGCGAGAAAATGAAAATATTAAATAATTAATTTCCCCGAGTCGGAATCGAACACACATTTGTCTAGTTTACCGTCAAACACTGTGCCACGATGGCCTCATTTAGAAAAATGTGACTGTAAAATCAACTAGTTGTGGGTTCGATCCTCACTCGAGGAGATAAAATATTTACTTACATTTAATTTTTTCGCTCCGGTATCCAGGCAAAGCGCGGCGTTGAGTTTCGTCACTGAATACGCAATACCTTCAGAACTCGGTGAAAAATGGTGAACGGTGTGTCTTAACACTAGCTTCTCTCTGCCTACCCTACTGTGTGAGGGATCGAGCATGAAGCTGATTTATTTATTTTGATTCAAAAGAAAAATCATTGTTTTTGTTCATAGTAAGTTCATTATTACCTTTGATTAAAAAAAGCGTTTTTCATTTATATTGCAGCAAATAATAGACATTACGATTGGCATTGTGTCCTTTGTTTAGGTTCTTTAAAAGAGCTATTGTGGCCGTCTAGACGAAACCTCATACAAATGTATCCTATATCTATATTTGGAATTATTAAAAATGAAATTTCAATGTTTGTAATGAGACTGTCATGGCTTCGGTGACGGTTATGGGTTCGATTCGGCGGAAGGTGTGCAACGGAGGTGTTTCAACGGATTACTGATTGCCTTAACATAGGATTTACAGGTTCCCTCTGTCTTCTTTTCTGTCGGGGAAACAGAGTGAAGCTAAATAAATTTTTGTAATTAAGTTCATTGTTAAATCTAATATAAGTTGTTGTTTTCTCTGTTTTTTATTTTTATTCTTTACATAATTCAATATCATTAAAAAATATTTTAATAAATTGCATTATAAAATTGTCATTAATTAACTATATTGTTTCATATGCTAATATGAAATTTATTAAATCTATTTTATGAAATATATGTATATATTCATATTAATCAACATAAGGTAAATAAATATATTGTAGTTATTGATTGACCTTAAAGACTGAACTCGTGATCTCCAGCCTATATAACCAGGCGAAGGGTTATTAAGAATTAATTTTCAGCAGAAATATTCTGTTTAGAAGTTTAAAAGTCAATTATGCTTCAAGTCTTGTTAACTACTCAGGTCACTTTTCATTTATTTCAGACCAGATTTTATATAAACTTTCAAGGGTATAGTAATATTGTTTGAAATTAAACTAAATAGTGCTTTTAAAAATAGTAGGTAGTAGCTTAACAAACAACCACTTCTTAAGCCAAATTATAGCCAATTATATATAAGAGGCCGGTCGTGGCGCAGAGGCACAAAGTGTGACAGCAAAATCGACTGGTTTTGGGTTCGATTCCCACTCGAGGGAATGAAATAGTTATTTATATTTATATTTTCATTTCTTCGCTCTGGTGTCGAGGCAAAGCGCGGTGATTTCCGCTACTCAACACGCAATAATAATAATAATAATAATTCTTTATTTTCATCTCACAAAGTTACGCATAAAGATTTCGTTGATTTTGTTAATTCAACGATATTAAATATATTCTTCTGGCCTGTATTGAATCCATAGTTAAAAGTATTTTTATTATATACCATACATAAGATTTCATATTCTTATAATCTAATCTTCAATGTCTATATTTATAGATATTGAAAAATAGATTTCTATGAATTTTTAAATATTTACCTATTTTGAAATCAAAATTCATATCTTTTATATATATACTAGAGGGCGCGCGCGGCTTCGCCCGCTTATTAGGAGTGAATTCTATGAAAACCACGAAACACGTGTTCAATAAAATATTTTTAACAGTCTGAATTTAAATTTTTATAAAAATCGGTGGCAATTTAAAGATTTTCAATATAAACTTTCAACCCCTTATTTGAACCCTTAGGGGGTGAATTCTTAAAAACCATGAAACACGTGTTCAATGAAATATTTTTAAGAGTCTGAATTTCAAATTTTATAAAAATCGGTACAGATTAAATTTTTTTCCATACAAACTTTCAACCCCTATTTCATCCCTTTAGGATTAAAATTTTTCAAATTCCCTTCTTAGTGGATGTCCAGAATATAAAAATAAACATCTGCCTAAATTTCACGTTTCTATCATCAGCGGTTACGGCTCTGCGTGCGTCTTACCTCAGTCAGTCAGCACAAGTCCTTTTATATATATAGATTTTCTGTTCGACATCATATACATATATATTTCTATATATATTTCTTTTTTATTTTCTCTTATCTCCCGCGTAAATCCCTCGTTAATAACTGAGTATTCTGGACAAATAAAGTATTTTTACATTCCAATTTTAATTTCAATATCCAATATAAACATTAGATACTATGAATGTATTTGCATGTATCATATCATATACTACAGAAAAGGTTAAAAAAACAGCTTCACGCTGTATCCCGCACACTGCAGGGTAGGTAGAGGTAACTTAGTGTTGAGACACTCCGTTCCGCACTTTCTGCAATTCAGGAGGCATTGCATGTTGAGTGGCAAAACTCAACGCCGCGCTTGTCCTCAACACCAGAGCGAAGAAATGGAAATATAAATTTAAGTAAATATTTCATCTCCTCGAGTGGGGATCGAACCCACAACCAGTCGGTTTTATAGTCACACTTTGTGTCCCTGCACCACGTCTGGCCTTAGAAAGGTTAAAATAAATAAAATAAAAGGTTAAAATAAATTATAAATATATAAACTAAATATAAATATTAGATTGTGATAGCTGTTATGTAATCCCTGTGTAATCATATTAATTACTTATTTTGCTTCGTGTTTGATTATATTACTCTGCAATTCATATAATATTATGCTAATGCAAATCAATTTACATATGGATTTTATTGTTTTCATAGACAATCCACTCTAGTAAGTATAGCTATTGAAACGGAGTTTTTAATATGAAATTACTGATTATTGTAGATGAGGTCACGTCGTAGCGCAGCACCGTTTAATTGTGAAAATGTGACAACTATAAGTTTGGTTATTATTCGGAGAAATAAACTATGTTCATTTCCAGGTCTGGTAACAAGATAAAGCGTGGCGTTGAGTTGCGCCACCTAACACACGATGCCTGGAAAATTCGGTCGAAAATGGAAAATGGAGTGTCTTAACACTAGGTTCTCCCTGCCTACCCTATTATATGCGAGAAATTGGATAATATATATAAAAAAAAAATAATAAAAAATATATGTCGCCATTTTTTATAAATATACCTTTTGTTTATAAATTTAGCGAGGGGCAATTTTTATAAATTGAAGCATGCAAGTGACAGGGCACTAGCTCTTCATAAAACTTGGGCAAAGGGATTCAACACTTAATTGAATGGGAATTTAAGGGAATTGTTGGTTAACGAGCAAAGTTTGCGCCGCAATGAATGTAATTAATAGAAGACTTTTTTAACTTTGTCACGGCTCTGGATAGTGGTGGAATTTTGGGGCCTTCTATAGAATTTGCTTTGGTCATGTGGTTCAGATATTAAATTTTGATTTTTTTTTCAGCTTCACGCTGTATCCCGCAAATATCAGGGTAGGCAGAAAGAGCCTAGTGTTAAGACATTCCGCTCCCCACTTCCCACCGAATTCTGAAGGCATTGCGTGGTAGAAGTCAACGCCACGCTTCGTTCCGAGTTTCGACACCAGAGCGAAGAAAATATTTTCAATATGAAATATTTAATTTCCTTTAGTCGGGATCGAACCCAAAACCTGTCGCGTTTACAGTGCACGCTTGTGCTCGGTTGGCCTCATTGATTTTTACAAGGTATTTTAATTTTGTCTTTGCTATTAATATAGACACGAGTTTCAGTCTTTGAAAAAATATTTTGGTTATGTATTAAAATCCGACTCAAAATAATATATATAGTATATTTTTGCTAAATATATTGATTTCTTCATAGTTCGAGAATTCTAACATAAATCTCTTGCATAAATTAGTTCGAATAGGTTTTTAACACTGTTGCAATATCAGCATTATCATAATTTTTTTACAAAATCATATCAAATGTCAAAGCTTACACAACATAATTTTAATTAACTCATGATTTTCTATCCTTTGTATATTTAACAACATAGATTACGGGATTAGTAAGAGATGTGACTTCGGCCTTTTAACTTGTAGGGACGCGGCCGGAAAGATAAGCTGTGCTGTTTACTTATTGGGCAACCTGTTTGCTATACTTGAAAATTTTATATGAAATTTCAAACAAGTTCATCAGCTATATCAGCTTCACGCTGTATTCTGCGCACAGCAGGGTAGGCAGAGGGAACCTAGTATTAAGACACTCCGTTCTCCACTTTCTGCCGAAGTCTGGAGACATTGCGTGTTGAGTGGCAGAATTAAACGTCCCGCTTCGTCTCGAAACCAGAGCGAAGAAATGGTTATATAACTTTAAGTAAATATTTCATCTCCTCGAGTTGGGATCGAACCCACAACCAGTCGTTTTACAGTCACACTTTGTGCCCCTGCACCACGAGTGGCCTGCAGTATTTAACTTTTTAATTATAAGTTAAGAAACTGAATAGTACAAAGTTTGACAAATGTTAATACTATAAAGCACTTAAAAGGCAAAAAATCTAAAAAATATGTCAAATATTAAATAGTAGTAAAAAAAATTCTAAATAGTTAACATTATAATTAAACCTAACGTTAGGACGTAGCTGTCGTAAATATGAGTAGAATTAAGGGGTTCAAAGTTGAACTCTTGGTGGCTTGGAGTCAAACAATTGGTTCCATTTTCGTTTGAGCAGTTTTTAAAACACTAAATGAAGTGCCTGAAACACTTCTTGACTTTAACGTTACTTTGGCCGTTTGCCAGGATGGGATTTATGTCCCAATCTTCATTTCAGTCGATATTTTTTAATTTCCGGGAGGGGGCTTCACTATTGAAGCCTACTAAAGCCTACTTATTGATGTTAGACGGACTGACATTAATATCTTTGAGAGTCATACCCACATAAATTTTTAGGTTTCAAATACTGATATTGACGCCAGTCGTGGTACAGGGACACAAAGTGTGCCTGTAAACGCGACAGGTTATGGGTTCGACTCCCACTCTACATTATTTCCATTGCTTTTGATTTAATATTTTCATTTTCTTCGCTCTGGTGTCGAGGAAACACCACGGTGCCACTCAACGGAGTATCTTTATACAAGGTTCCCTCTGCCTACCCTGCTATATGCGGGATACAGCGTGACGCAAAAAAAATGAAGCAGAGTAGTATAGACAATAAACGAAAATCCTTGCTAAAGTCGGGAAAGCTTTCTTTAGCTTCTTTATTTATAGAATATCTTTTTTAGATTACCATACGTATTGTACTATTTCCTGGATCAAAGCAGATTTAAGCAAATAAACAAACTGAAATTCAATTGAAATATAAACAACTATGTACTCGTATGTTTGTTTACCACAACCAAAACAGTAATGATATCAAAATAAGACGTGAGTGTTTTATTTGAAGTGTTCATATTCTGGGCCAATCATAATTCTTGTTTCAACATATACAATGTAAATATAACAATGGAACGGAGTCGGAGCCGGGTGGGCTCATATCAGCGTGTGGCACTCGTGAGATAACGGAACTCTCTGTCTTTGTATACAAAAGTAAATTTATTAATAGGGGGTGGAATGTCTTGAATGAGCCTTCATCACTAAAATTAAGGGTTAATACCAGGCAGCAACCGATATTATATAGCAACAGACGTAATCAAAATACATAATTTAGTTTGTAACTAAGTAAAAGTAAAAATATTGTTCAACTTTTGTCAAATTGACATATTTTAATCTCGTCCTTTTTTTATTAATGTTCATGATAAGCTTTCACTCACACTTTTTATGCTGGAAAATACATATTTCAAGGGAAATTAAATTGTTCGAAACTTTGTTGGACACTTTGTCGAATGAGTGCGAATAGACTGACAATGCGAATTCGAATTTGTAAAAAGTTATAAATTGAATTACACTCGAAGAACGGAGAGCGGTTTTCGTATAAAGTAACCGCAAAGTAAACACCATTCAATTTTATTAGTAAGAACGAGCTCCCTTTGAAAATCCCCGGGAGGCTATCCCGTAAATCTCTATTTGTCGCAACTAAAACAGGTCACGGCGGCAGGCTATTACGCTCCCTAAATGCTGCCGAACTCCCTGTAGAGCGCTCTAATCCACTTCGAACGCGCTGGTGTCAAACGCAGGGCCGGGCTGTTTGTATTGTTTATTGTCGCGACGCCGCACGCCAAAGACGGCGTTACCACCACGAGGGCCTGTTCCAATTGATAGACCCGAACGCCCGGTCTCGTTCTAAACTATTGTATTCCCTTCCGTCTGCTCACTTTAACCATCTATTGACGCAGATTCTTATATAAAATGGATATTTTTGTGTCAGTCTTCTTAACAAAACAAAATCTAAATAGCTTAAAAATTATTCACATACATATTCTAAGAAGATTGTGACGAAGTAAATGTAGTATAACTAGACAATTTAAACGGTATTAGTTAGTTCTAGAAGTAATTATAAAATACCAAGTGACGAATACAAACATATAATTCTATACAGCACCATAACACAGACATCACAAAAATATTTAAAACGAAAATTACACGGCCCCCGCCGTAAACTCCACTTTGATATTAATTAAGCAACCTACTGAGTCGAACATTCCGTACCATCGGATCGATCGGTGTTTGTTATACGTGAATAAAAAGTACAGAAAGCTGAATTGGAACAAAACACTTAAAACAATATACCGACAGAGCGGCAATCATTTCTGTTTTATCTCGGCTCGCTCACGCTACGCCGCGGAAACTGGTGTAATAAAAAACTAGCGTGTGTGTTTACGTGTAAAACACACACGCTAGGAGTTTCTGGATGTATGTTGTTCTATGGAGTATGGTCAAGTGTACATCCACTCGCCTAAATAAAACATTATGGTTATGTACCATGTAGAATGTTAACAGCCCTCCCCAAGTTATATTTCAACCGTATGATATAAAAATTACAGGTACTTTTAGATGTATTCGTGTAAACTTGAGTTGACTCATTGTTATTATGTTGTATTTTTAGATATTTTTATGTGTCATGTCATTTTTATTATATATTTTTGTAGATGTTTGTATTTTTATATGCTTATTAAATAATGTTAATTTTAAAAAATCAGTTAGCTTCACACTGTATCCCGCACTAAGCAGGGTAGGTAGAGGGAACCTAGTGTTAAGACGATCCGTTTCCCACTTTCCTGAAGCTGAGTTCTGGAGGTATTGCGTGTTGAGTGGCACAACCAGTCGATTTTACAGTCAAACTTTGTGCCCCTGCGCCACTACTGACCTCACCTGGCTGTTACTTTTAACTATGGTGTAATAAGAAACTAGTAATTTTGTGTTAACGTGTGTTTATATGGTCAAGTGTACATCGACTCCCCTAAATAAAACATTATAGTTATATCTCATGTTATCAGCCCTCCACAAGTATTATAAGAAATATGGTTATATTTCAACCGTATAATATGAAATGTTACAGGTGCTTTTAGTATATATTCGTGTATACTTGAGTTATTATGTGTATTTGTTATTTTTATTATGTAATTTTTGTAGATATTTGTATATTTATATGCTTATTAAATAATGTTATTTTTAACTGTACATATTATTAGTATTATCTATTAGTCATTTTGGGACTACGGACTACTAACTAAAAAAAAAATAAAAAAAGCTTTACGCTGTATCCAGCACAAAGCAGGGTAGACAGAGAGATCCTAGCTTTAAGGTACTCCGTTCTCCATTTTGTGCAGAATTCTAGAGGCATTGCGTGTTGAGTGATGGAACTTAACGCCGCGCTTTGTTCCTACACCAGAGCGAATAAATGAAAATGTAAATTTAAATAAATATTTCATTTCCTTGAGCGGGTATCGAACCCACAACCAGTCGATTTTACAGACACACTTTGTGCCCCTGCTAATAACTAACTAACCTTCTAAAAATAACTACTATTGAGAAATATAAATAAAATAAAAAGTTTCAATAACAATAATTTTTCAGATAATCTTGTGATTTTTAATTACTTTGCTTTTGTTTAGTTATAAAAAAAACAGCGAAGCAGCTATAAATAAATGCTTCTTTTAAGCGAGACGAAAAAGTTTTTATATCTTGATACAAAAGTATAAAATTTGGCAAAAAACATAATTCTAACACTCGTTTTTGAAGACATAAAATCTTTTAATTTCTGCGAGCTCTTAAGTTTTAAGATCGACGATTCGTTATATTTGTTCATTGTACATAGTTAAAGCTTATTTTTGTTTGATATAGGATTTAAATATAGAATATTATTATGTTTAAGTAGTAGTGTTGAGAGAAAGTATGACTGTAAAACTGACTGGTTGTGGGTTCGATCCCCTCTCGAGGAGATAAAATATTTACTTAAATTTATTTTTCCATTTCTTCGCTGTTGTCGAGGCGAAAGCGCGGCGTTGAGTTCTGCCACTCAACACGCAATGCCCCCAGAATCCGGCAGAAAGTGGGGAACA
>JAJHJA010001578.1:0-11155 GCA_021202915.1 Heliconius himera | reverse complement strand
AGTAATTATTAATTCAATTAATAAAATTTTTTATTGAAATTCTTTCAACAACAATAGGTATAAAACTATGATTTGCTCCGCAAATTTCAGAGCATTGTCCATAATAAATTCCAGGGCGGTTAATAAAAAATCTTGTTTGATTTAAACGACCAGGGTTAGCATCAATTTTTACTCCTAATGAGGGGATTGTTCAGGAATGAATTACATCTGTTGCTGTCACTAAAATTCGAATTTGATTATTTATTGGTAAAATAATTCGATTATCAACATCGAGGAGTCGAAAATTAGAGAGGTTTTCATTTGATTGGATTATATAAGAATCAAATTCAATATTATTAAAATCAGAATATTCATATCTTCAATATCATTGATGACCGATTGATTTAAGGGTAATTAAAGGGTTATTAAGTTCATCTAATAAATATAATAATCGTAAAGATGGAAGAGCAATAAAAATTAAAGTAATAGCCGGTAAAATAGTTCAAATTAATTCAATTATTTGTCTTTCTAATAAAAATCGGTTAATATAATTATTAAAAAATAAATTTATTATTAAATATGCTACTAAAATTGTAATTATAATTAAAATAATTAATGTATGATCATGAAAAAAAATGATTTGTTCTATTAATGGGGAAGCTCTATTTTGATAATTAAAATTTGATCAAGTTGCCATTTCTAAAAAAAGGATATTCCTTTATAAATGGGGTTTAAATCCATTACATATAATCTGCCATATTAGAAATTTCTTAAAATAGGAAGTTCATTATAAGAATGTTCAGATGGAGGTAAATTTTGATATCATTCAATTGAGGATGGTATATTTAATGAAAATAAAATTATTCGTTGGTTAATTATTGATTCTCAAATAATAATAATAATTAAAATTATAGAAAATAATGAAATATAGGATCCGAAAGAGGAAATAATATTTCAAGATATGAAATTATCTGGGTAATCAGAGTATCGTCGAGGTATCCCAGCTAATCCTAAAAAATGTTGAGGGAAAAATGTTAAATTAACTCCAATAAATATTGAAATAAACTGGATTTTTAATAAATAAGGATTTAATATTAATCCTGTAAATAAAGAATATCAGTGAACAAATCCCCCTAGAATAGCAAATACAGCCCCCATAGATAAAACATAATGAAAATGGGCTACTACATAATAAGTATCATGAAGGGTAATATCAATAGAAGAGTTTGCTAAGACTACTCCAGTTAATCCTCCAACTGTAAAAAGAAAAATGAACCCTAATCTTCATAGTATTGAAGGACTATAATTAATTTGGGTTCCATGTAAAGTTGCTAATCAACTAAAAATTTTAATTCCTGTAGGAACAGCAATAATTATAGTGGCTGATGTAAAATAAGCTCGAGTATCAATATCTATTCCTACTGTAAATATATGATGAGCTCATACAATAAATCCAAGTAGACCAATTGCTATTATAGCATAAATTATCCCTAAGCAACCAAAAGTTTCTTTTTTACCACTTTCTTGGGAAATAATATGAGAAATTATACCAAATCCTGGGAGAATTAAAATATAAACTTCTGGGTGCCCAAAAAATCAAAATAAATGTTGATATAAGATTGGATCACCTCCTCCGGCGGGGTCAAAAAATGAGGTATTTAAATTTCGATCAGTTAAAAGTATAGTAATAGCTCCGGCTAGAACTGGTAAAGATAAAAGAAGTAATAAAGCTGTAATACCTACAGCTCAGACAAATAATGGTAATTGATCAAAAGATATGCTGTTAATCCGTATATTAATGATAGTAGTAATAAAATTAATTGCCCCTAAAATTGAGGAAATACCCGCTAAATGAAGGGAAAAAATAGCTAAATCTACAGATGAACCTCTATGAGCGATATTAGATGAAAGGGGGGGATAGACAGTTCATCCTGTTCCGGCTCCATTTTCTACGATTCTTCTAGAAATTAATAAAATTAATGAGGGGGGGAGAAGTCAAAATCTTGTATTATTTATCCGGGGGAATGCTATATCAGGGGCTCCCAATATTAAAGGTACTAATCAATTTCCAAATCCTCCAATTATGATGGGTATAACTATAAAAAAAATTATAATAAATGCATGAGCTGTAACAATAGTATTATAAATTTGATCATCCCCAATTAGAGATCCGGGGTTACCTAATTCTATTCGAATTAAAATACTAAGAGATGTTCCAACTATACCTGCTCAAATTCCAAAAATAAAATATAAAGTTCCAATATCTTTATGATTTGTAGAAAAAAGTCATTTTCGCTAATAAAATGGCTGAGTTATAAGCGATAAATTGTAAATTTATTAACGGGAAATATCTCTTTTATTAAGTTTTATATTCAACTATGATTTAAAATTGCAAATTTTAAGGTATAATAATAATTATTAAAACTTAAATTTAATTTAAGGCTTAAAGAATTTCTTTATAAATAATTTTGAAGATTATTAGTTTATTTAACTTAAAACCTTAAATTAAATAAAAAATAAAGTTCTAATAATTATACCCGTTAAAGAAATTATGTTAAAAAAATAAATTAAAAAAAGTAAATTATTTTTTAAAAAAATTTTAAATCATTTTAATTTTAAAGAAAAAAATATAAGTGAAAAATAAATAATTCGGATATAAATAAATAATATAATTAATCTTCTTATAATAAATAAAAAATTAATAATAATAAGATTATTATTGATTATATAATTAATAATAATTCATTTTGGGAAAAATCCTAAAAATGGGGGTAGACCACCTAGTGAGAGGAAATTGATTATAATAGAAAATTTAATTAAAAAATTATAATTAAAATTAAATAGTTGATTAATATAAAAAATATTAGTTATATAAAATAAAAAACATGAAATAAATAAAAATATTGAGTAAAATAAAAAATATATTAATCATAAATTTTCTCTGATTAATAAGGCTGAAATTAATCAACCAATATTATTGATTGAAGAAAAAGCTAATAATTTACGTAAAGAAGTTTGATTAAATCTTCCAATAGCTCCAATTATTACATTAAAAATTATAATAAAAATTAAAAAATTAAAATTAATATTATAAGATATTAAAATTATTGGAGAGATTTTTTGTCATGTTATTAAAATAAATCTATTAAATCATGATAATCCCTCTATAATATTGGGGAATCAAAAGTGGAATGGAACAGAACCTATTTTTATTAATATTGCAGAATTTATAACAATTGATAGTAAATCATTAAAAAAAAATATTTTTATGAAAAATAAATTTAATAAAATAGAAAATAAAAAATTAATTGAAGCAATAGATTGAGTTAAAAAGTATTTTAATGAGGCTTCTGAATTCAATAAATTATTGGGGGATGAGATTAAGGGGATAAATCTCAGTAAATTAATTTCTAATCCAATTCAGCAGCCTAATCATGAATTTGAGGAAATAGAAATTATAGTTCTAAAAAATAAAATAAAAAAAAAAAATATTTTATTTGAATTATTAATTAATAAAATTAAAAATAAGAATAAAATATTCTAAATATGAATTGAAATTCATTATAAAAATTATATTTTAGTGTAAGATGCACAATAATTTTTGAAATTATTAGGTATAGTTTAATTCTATAAAATATAATAAAGGTAACTATTTACATTATTTATCCTATCAGAATAATCCTTTTATCAGGCACTTTATTTTTAAAAAAAAGGGGTTTCCTTTATATTTGGGGTATGAACCCAAAAGCTTATTTTAGCTTATTTTTAATTTATTTTATTATTATTATTAATGTAAAAAATATTAAAAATGGTTTAATTATTGATTAAATTAAATTAATCTTAATTTATATATATATATATATATGTATAAATTAATTTATAAATTATTAAATTAAATATTATTTTAAATTATTTATTATATTATATTATATTATAATTAATTAATTATTATTTAATTAATATTATATTAATAATATTTTTTATTTAATATAATTAATAAAAATTTATTATATATATTAATTTTTAATTTTAATATTAGAAAAAAAATAAGAGAAATTATTAAAAATTTATTAATTTATATTAAATATATAATTTAAGTTTTATATAAATATATTAAATTTTTAATATAAAAAAAAAAAAAAAAAAATCTATGTAAAATTATATAATATTAGATAAAATTTTATATTTTATATAATTTATTTTTAATTTATTTTACATATAAATTTTAGTGTATAATTTTAATTATTTAAATAATAATTAATAAAATTTTGTAGTAATTAATATTAAAAATTTAAGAAATTAAGATTTAGTATTATAAAAATTAATAACTAATTTTGTGCCAGCAGTTGCGGTTAAACAAAAGTTAAATTAAATTAATTCAGTATATAATAAATAATAAATTTTTTTAAAAAATATTAAATTATAAGGTGAAATTTTAATTTAATTAAAATTTATTTAAAAGTTATGATTTAATAAATTTTATTATAAACTAGGATTAGATACCCTATTATTAAAAATTTAATTATTAATACTAAAATAGTAGATAAATTATATTGAAACTTAAATAAAATGGCGGTATTTTAGTTCATTTAGAGGAATCTGTCTAATAATTGATAATCCACGAATAAATTTACTTAATAAAAAAATTTTGTATATCATTGTTAAAAAAATATTTTTAAATAAAAATAATATTTAAAAATTTTAAATAGAAATTAATTCAGATCAAGATGCAGATTATAATTAAGATTAAGATGGATTACAATAAATTTATTTAAATGGAAATTGAGTTTGTAATATAAAATTGAAGGTGGATTTAAATGTAATTTTAATTAATTTATTAAAATGATTTATAATTAAAATATGTACATATTGCCCGTCACTTTCATTTAAAAATTGAAATAAGTCGTAACAAAGTAGAGGTACTGGAAAGTGTTTCTAGAATGATCAAATTAGAGCTTGATAAAGTATTTCATTTACATTGAAAAGATATTATAATTAATAATTAATTTGAGGGGGAAAATTAATAATTTATATTTAATAAAAAAATTTTTAATATTGGGGGATGTTAAAGTATTTTTTATAGAAAAAATATAATTATTTATAGTAAAATAGTATTGAAAAAGAAATTTGAAATAATTATGAAAATAAATTATTTTAAAAGTAAATTTAAATTGTTGTATCTTGTGTATCAGAGTTTATTAAAAAATATTTATTGATTAATAAAATCTCGAATTTAAAAGAGTTAATTAATTAAGAAAGTTAATGTTGAATAATTATTTTTAATTGTTAATTTGAAATGAAATGTTAATCGTTTTTAAATATATCTAGTTTTTTTAGAAAAAAATTTAATTTTGAATTTAAAATATTTTTTAATTTATTTTTTAATTAAAAAATTTTAAAATTAAATATATTAAGGGATAAGCTTTAATTTAAATTTTTATAATATATATATATATATATAAATTCAAATTTAAAATTTTTAAAATTTATATTGTTTATAAAATAAAATTTATTATAAAAAATTTTAATAAAAATAAAATTTAAAATTATATTTAATTTTTTATAAAATAATAATTTTAAATTAAAATAAAATTAGCAATAATGATAAAATTAGTATATTAAATTTTTAAAAATAATAAATTTAAATTAAAATTAATTTAAAGGAATTCGGCAAATTTTTATATTCACTTGTTTATCAAAAACATGTCTTTTTGGTATAATAATTTAAAGTCTAATCTGCCCACTGATTATAAATTAAAGGGCTGCAGTATATTGACTGTACAAAGGTAGCATAATAAATAGTCTTTTAATTGAAGACTTGTATGAAAGATTTGATGAAATATAAACTGTCTCTAAATTAAAAATTGAAATTAATTTTTTGATTAAAAAGTTAAAATAATTTAAAAAGACGAGAAGACCCTATAGAGTTTTATAATAATAATTTTTTAATATTTAATATCTAAAAATAAATTTAAATAATTATTATTATTTTATTGGGGTGATAGAAAAATTAAAATAACTTTTTTTAAAAAAAATTACATTAATAAATGAAATTATGATCCATATTTTATGATTATAAGAAAAAATTACCTTAGGGATAACAGCGTAATTTTTTTTTTTAGTACAAATAAAAAAAAAAGGTTGCGACCTCGATGTTGGATTAAGATAAAATTTAAATGCAAAAGTTTAAAATTTTGATCTGTTCGATCATTAAAATCTTACATGATCTGAGTTCAAACCGGTGTGAGCCAGGTTGGTTTCTATCTTTTAATAATTAAAATATTTTAGTACGAAAGGATCAAATATTTTAAATAATTTAATTAAAAGAATATTATTAATAAATTATATGCTATTTTGGCAGAAAAAATGTAATGATTTTAGAAGTCATTTATATATAATTTATTATATAGATAGTATTGATAATAGTTGATTTTATTAATATTATAATTGGGGGTTTAATTTTGTTAATTGGTGTTTTAATTGGGGTTGCTTTTTTAACTTTATTAGAGCGGAAAGTTTTAGGGTATATTCAAATTCGAAAAGGGCCTAATAAATTAGGATTTATGGGAATTTTACAGCCATTTTCTGATGCTATTAAATTATTTTCTAAAGAACAAGTTTATTTAAATTATTCTAATTATTTTTCTTATTATTTTTCTCCAATTATTAGATTTATATTATCTTTAATTATTTGAATAATAATTCCATATTTATTTAATATAATTGTATTTAATTTAGGGTTATTATTTTTTTTATCTTGCACTAGAGTGGGGGTATATACTTTATTAATTGCTGGGTGGTCTTCAAATAGAAATTATTCATTATTAGGGGGTTTACGGGCTGTAGCTCAAACAATTTCTTATGAAGTAAGATTATCTTTAATTTTAATGTCAAGAGTTATTATAATTATAGATTTAAATTTAATAAAATTTAGAGATTATCAATTTTTAATTTGATTTATATTTATAATAATTCCTTTAAGAATATGTTTTTTTTCTTCTATATTAGCTGAAACAAATCGAACTCCCTTTGATTTTGCCGAAGGCGAAAGAGAGTTAGTTTCTGGGTTTAATATTGAATATAGAAGAGGGGGATTTGCTTTAATTTTTTTAGCAGAATATTCGAGAATTTTATTTATAAGTTTAATTTTTGTTATTATAAATATGGGGGGTTATGAGTTGAATTTATTATTTTATTTAAAGTTAGTATTTATTTCTTTTTTATTTATTTGAGTACGAGGTACTTTACCTCGGTATCGTTATGATAAATTAATATATTTATGTTGAAAAAGATATTTACCTGTTTCATTAAATTATTTATTATTTTTTTTAGGATTAAAAATATTATTTAATTAATAAAATAAATTTAGTATAAATTAATAGAATATATTTATTCTTTCTTAAGTTTTCAAAACAAATGCTTAAAACAAGCTCATTAATTAATAAAAAATTAATTTATCTCAGAATTTATTTATAATTGGATTAATAATGAAATAAGAAAAATAAATTAAGGTTAAAATTTGTCCTGTAATAATATAAGGTATTTCAACTGGTCGAGCTCCAATTCAAGTTAATAAAATAATAGTAATAATTAAAAATCAGAATAAAATTTGATTTAAAGGGTAAAATTGAATACCTTGAATTTTTTTATTAAATGAAAATGGTAGAATAATTAAAATTAAAATTGATATAACTAAAGCGATTACACCCCCTAATTTATTTGGGATTGATCGTAAAATTGCATAAGCAAATAAAAAATATCATTCAGGTTGAATATGAATTGGGGTTACTAATGGGTTAGCTGGGATAAAATTATCAGGATCCCCCAATAAATATGGGTTTGTTAGTGTAAGTATACATAAAAAAAAAATTAGTAAAATAAATCCAATTAAATCCTTAAAAGTAAAAAATGGGTGAAATGGAATTTTATCTAGGTTTCTATTAATTCCTAATGGATTATTAGACCCTGTTTGATGTAAAAATAATAAATGAATTATTGTTAATATTAAGATAATAAATGGAAATAGAAAGTGAAATGTATAAAATCGAGTTAGTGTGGCATTATCTACAGCAAATCCACCTCAAATTCAATTTACTAATATATTTCCTAGATATGGGATAGCAGATAATAAATTAGTAATAACAGTAGCTCCTCAAAAAGATATTTGCCCTCAGGGTAAAACATAACCCATAAAAGCTGTAGCTATTAATAAAAATAAAATAATTACTCCCACTAATCAAGTTAATTTTAAATTAAAAGATTCATAATAAATTCCTCGACCAATATGTAAATAAATACAAATAAAAAAAAAAGATGCTCCATTAGCATGTAATGTTCGAATTAATCACCCGTAATTAACATTTCGGCAAATATAATTAATTCTATAAAAAGAAATATCAATATTTGCTGAATAATATATAGTTAAAAATAATCCGGTAATAATTTGAATTATTAAACATAAAGCTAATAATGACCCAAAATTTCACCAGGATGAAATATTAGAGGGAGATGGGAGATCAATTAAAGACCCATTAATAATTTTAATAATTGGATGTGTTTTTCGAATTGGTTTAAAAAAATTTATCATTAGTAATAAAAATTATAAAATTGATCGTAAAGGCCCAAAAAAAATGTTTGTGATTTTTACTACTGCAATAAGAGTAATAAATAAATAAATAATTAATATTATTATTAAAAAGTAAGTTTGTTCATTATATAATTTTGATAAATTAAAATTATATTCATTATTTGAAAATAAAAATAAATTAAAAAAATTTAATATTTCATCATTAAAATTAAAATTTATTCAATATAAATTATTTTTAAAATAAAATGAAAATATAATTAAAAATAAAATTCTTGATAATATTAATATTTTATTTATATAGGAAATTTTAAATAATTCATTAGAAGCGATTCTAGAAACATAAATAAATAATACTAATAATCCCCCCAAGAAAATTAAAAATAGAATATAAGAAAATCAGTAAGTATTAATTAATATCCCTGATAAAATACATGTTAAAAGGGTTTGAATTAAAATAAATAATCCTATTGATAAAGGATTATTAGTAAAAAATATAAATATTGAAATAAATAAAATTAAATTAGATAATAAAATTTTTGTGATTTCAAAGAGTAGTTTAATAAAAATAATAATTTTGGAGATTATTGATAAAGATAATCTTTTTCTTTGAAGTTTTTAAAGAAATTTCTTATTTTTGATTTACAAGACCAAGGTTTTTTTTAAACTATAAAAACATTAACTAATGATAAATATAAGTTTAATTATTATTATATTTTTTATTGGGAATATAATTTTTGTTTCTAAACAAAAACATTTATTAATTGTTTTAATAAGACTGGAGTTTATTGTTTTAAGAATTTTTTTTTTTTTAATAATATATTTAATAATGGTTAATTATAATATATATATATTAATAGTATTTTTAGTATTCACAGTTTGTGAAGGGGCTTTAGGGTTATCAATTTTAGTGTCAATAATTCGAACTCATGGTAATGATTATTTTCAAAGTTTTAATTTAATTTAATGATAAAATATTTATTTATAATAATTTTTATAATACCTATATGTTTGAAACGAAATATATTTTGAATGGTTCAATTTATATTTATATTTTTAATGTTTATATTTATAAATATAAGAATTTCAATTATGAATTTTTGTAATTTAAGATATATGTTAGGTTGCGATATAATTTCATATGGTTTAATTTTATTAAGAATTTGAATTACATTTTTAATAGTTATAGCTAGAGAAAAATTAAATAATAATGATTTTTTTAAGAATTTATTTTTATTTAATATTATTTTTTTAATAGTAATATTATATCTAACATTTA
This sequence comes from Heliconius himera, assembly GCA_021202915.1. Classification (NCBI taxonomy): domain Eukaryota; kingdom Metazoa; phylum Arthropoda; class Insecta; order Lepidoptera; family Nymphalidae; genus Heliconius; species Heliconius himera. Next base: position 1,313 of record JAJHJA010001578.1, on the reverse strand, counting down.
GAACTATAAATTTATTTTTATTTTATTTATTTTTTGAAAGAAGCTTAATTCCCACATTAATATTAATTATTGGTTGGGGGTATCAACCTGAGCGAATTCAGGCGGGGATATATTTATTATTTTATACATTATTTGCTTCTTTACCTTTATTAATTGGGATTTTTTATATTTATAAAGAAATAAATTTTATAATTATATATATAATAAAATTTTATGATTATAATTTAATTTTATTATATTTAAGTTTAATTTTTGCATTTTTGGTTAAAATGCCAATATATTTTGTTCATTTGTGATTACCTAAGGCTCATGTAGAAGCCCCAATTTCTGGGTCAATAATTTTAGCTGCAATTATATTAAAATTGGGAGGTTATGGTTTATTACGGATATTAATAATTACACAAAAAATAAATTTAAGATTAGGGTATTTTTGAGTAGTAGTAAGATTAATTGGAGGGTTTTTTATTAGTTTAAAGTGTTTTTGTCAGGTTGATATTAAATCTTTAATTGCTTATTCTTCCGTTGCTCATATAAGATTAGTAATTGGGGGGGTAATAACAATAAATTATTGGGGATTTTTAGGTTCTTATATTTTAATGATTGGTCATGGATTATGTTCTTCTGGTATATTTTGTTTGTCTAATATTAATTATGAGCGGTTAAATAGACGAAGAATATTCATTAATAAAGGAATAATAAATTTTATACCTTCAATAAGATTGTGGTGATTTTTATTACTATCTTCAAATATGGCCGCCCCACCTTCGTTAAATTTAATGGGGGAAATTAGTTTAATTAATAGATTAGTTAGATGATCATGATGATCAATAATTATATTAATGATAATTTCTTTTTTTAGAGCTGGGTATAGATTATATTTGTATTCTTTTACTCAACATGGCAAATATAATATAAGAATTTATAGATTTTATAGAGGAACTTCACGAGAATACTTAATATTAATATTACATTGGTTACCTTTAAATATTTTAGTTTTAAAAATTGATTATAGAATACTTTGATTTTACTTAAATAATTTAAATAAAATATTGATTTGTGGAGTCAAAAATATGAAAATTAACTTCATTTTAGGTTATTAAAAAATATTCTTTATGCTTTATTAGTTTTTTTTTTTTATTTTTTTTTATATTAGTTAATTTTTTTTTGGTTGTTTATTTTATTATAAATAATTTAGTTTTTTTTTTTGAGTGGGAAATTATTTCTTTTAATTCAATAAGAATTGTAATATCTATTTTATTAGATTGGATATCGTTATTGTTTATAATATTTGTATCTTTAATTTCTTCTTCTGT
>JAJHJA010001577.1:0-11602 GCA_021202915.1 Heliconius himera | reverse complement strand
TTGGCTCTAATTGAAAAAATATTATATATAATATGTATGTATATTGTGTTAGAGAGTCCATTTATTAAAGAACGTATATTTATTTCCATTTAACCACAGAGAGAAACAGCATATAAATGACATTAATTTTATTACTGAACCTATACTTCCACATTGAAAGTCCAATAAAATTCGGTTCAGCTGTTACGGTGATTAGCCCGAACAAACAGAAAGACAGACAGACAAAAATGATGTATAATAAAATATACATTATTTTCGTCATATTTTTTGTACCTATATTTTTCTATAGGAGGCTTGTCTAGTGTACGATGAAAGTAAAGCAATAATTTAATTAAGTTGGTTTGCATTTGAAATTTTATAACATATTTAATTTATTATATTGTATTCTATAATGGAATTAAGATGAATAATCTACTATTAATATTTATAAAGATATGTAGTTTTGTTAAATTAATCTTTCATATATTATTTAGTAGTAACATTATCATTTTCTAGACAATATCCATATATTAAAAATTAAAGTTTCAATCAATAAAAAAATTGCTAATTTTGCAGCAATTGTATCAAAGAAAAATACTTTATATTGAAATAACTTTCTTATTTATGAAGCGATTTAAATAAAACAAACACATAGTTTAAGGAAGTTTGCCAGAATATAATAGTGAAAACTGTATTTAAATTATTAATCAGTTTAGCCGATCTGAAGACTAGCGTGAGCAAACGCACACAAACAGAAATGAAGTTTTAAAATCTTTTTTTTTTTTCGAATAATTATATCGATCAATTTTACAAAACTACATATAAATATATATATAATATTTATACTGTGTATAATTGCTTTAATTGAAGTGAAGGGACTTAATTTCCATAAAAACTTATTACATAAATGTGACTAAAATAAGAAAATATATTAAATATAGACAATTACTTAATCAAGTGCTTAATGTAATTTTATTATTTAAAATTAAAATCAGCCATTTTATAATATGTCAAATTTTCTATATCGACAACGCAACATTGTGAAAACATTATAAATACAATATTCATAGCTTCATGTTGTATCCCTCATACTAAAGTAGGCAGAGGGAACCTGGGGACTAGTAACCTAGAGGTAATACACTCCGTTCCCATTAAGACACTTCCATTCCCCACTTTCTGTCGTTCATATTTCATTTCCTCGAGTGGGAATCAAACCCACAATCTGTCGCGTTTACAGTCGCATCTTGTGCCCCTAACCACGACTGGTCTCAAATAATGTGATTTAAATTAAAAAAAAACATTAGTTTAATTACAAAATTTTCACACTGTGGCGTCGATATATGTAATATAGAGTACTTTGTATAGTCTAGTAATTAATAATGATAAATAATAATCATTAAAATCCAAGTTCTGTCGCTATTACAAATTGATTATTTTTTGTTTCAAAGAACTTTTAAGTTGTTTACTCTTTCCCATTCAAAACATTTTAAGACATGTTGTGTATATAATAATACTATATGATGATAATAGGCTTAAATCTCATGATATGTTAAAAAATATATAAATTTTATATAATATATTAATAATATATATTATATAATGTATTTCGAGTCGGACCTGACTGACTGATTGACTGTAGACAACCAGTCAGTCGGGTTTCAACAGTCAATATTACTGTTTAAGTAAATGAGCAAAGTCAAAGCTATTTGCAAACATTGTATAATGATTTTTATATGAATTACAATTCTATTGACATATTAATAATTTATCGTATGTTTTTTTTATTAAATTGCTATATAAAATTATAATTTAAAAATTTAGCTATGGTTACTTTTATGTTGGTAACATTGAAGTGTAATTTCGTGAAGAATCATAATGTTATTTGGATTTTGAATGCATTTTAAGTAAACATAGCTTTAGAATGGTTTAGAGTAAGGGTTTAATGTGAGTTTTATTTATTTTCTTTACATAAATGGGTTAATTTAGTGTCGAATGTGTTTATTTGGTTGAAATTTGAATAAAATATTTTGGCTCGTATGTTGTGCTTTTATTGTGAAATGTTCATATTTTCCAGATCCTTTACGTTTGTTTAACTCATAAGGGAATTTGTAAGACCTTTCAAAATAATCTAACAAATTGTCATATAAACTAACATATGCATATTAGGTGTTCCAGAGAAATTTACTTTGAACAACTTTTCCTAAAGTGTTATATTCATATCGCTTAATATTTAAATGGACTGCCTCGGGTCCCAAATTGGAATTTCGTTTTTTTATATCAACAGAAATGCTCATCGACTTTAATATCTTATAAATAAAATAAACTAGTAAAGATCAAGATCTCACATAGTACATGCTGCAGCGGATTATGCGGCATATTTGCGGATAAATTTCTTTATAAAAATTAAAGAGATCCTGTATCACGGTTTTTGTAAGTCTTGTTTAATTAAATATATGACATATTTTGCCAACGACTTTATTCTTATTTAATTATCAAGGAAACGTATAAAAAATTGAACGTAGCGGGAATTGAACCCGCGCCTCTTTGGAAACCGTCCAAGCGCTCTAACCAACTAAGCCAAACGTTCTCATCGAGCTACGTCGACATTCTGATACGCTTGTTACAACCTATTTATGTTAACAACATCACCTCTGTAATATGTACCTAAATGCATTTTTTTAAAATATTTAATCTTATTATTTTTTTTGTAAATTAAATGGTTGATGGAACGTTGAATTCTATATTCTTTTCTGCTCTCCATTTCGCTAATCTCATAAACTACTGGTTCGAATTTTAAAAAACTAAACTTTTATGGGTCTGAGTATATACACGTATACTCAGACCCATAAAAGATTTATTAACTTTTTGGAGGCGAAAACGTGGCGTAACAAGTTTATCTTTATTTCTCGTTCCTATCGTATGTATATCACTATTTTTACTATGACACTGTACATTTTGCCGGACAAACAGAATATTATAATATACAAATTGTGAATAATACCTGCATCTGTAAAAACATCTCGCAGAGAATCTCGAGCTCTTAGATTATAAATATATGTCACGGCTCTTTTTGGAGAATAAATATTGAATTTATATCTGAAGCACTGCCCCATAGCAACATTCCATAACATAAAATACTATGAAAATAGCTATAATAGACTAGTCGGGCAGTTTCAACGTCCGTCATTTGTCTTACTTTTTTAATGGCGAATGCGGCAGAGCTGAGTTTATCCGCAAATGCTTCCAGATGAGTTCCACTGGACTTTGGAATCTATCGTTAAACCTAAGAAAATAGCTGATTCCGACACATTGAGGGTTTCTCCTTTAATTTCTAGACTAAAATTATGTTTTTTAACGTTTGGTAAAGCAAATTCAATACATTTAGTTTTTTTAGCATTTAACATTAGATTTGTAGGGGTATTGCACAATACTTAATATTGTTCATAAACAACATTTGTAAACACACTAAATCAGCGTCCTACATTTATTCGCTACTAGCGACCCACTCGCGGCTTCGCCCGCTTAAACTACTGATATATTTATCTAATATACTGAATTGCGTTCCTTAAACAAACGACACAAACAACAGAATACTTAAGTGGTAAAAATCATAAACAACCTAATAGGTAGTCTACCTTTTATTCCTTTATGTAAAAATATTTAAACGAAAGATTGATGATTGATGATTATTTAAAGAGCTCCAAAATATGTGCAACCAAACCTTCTAAACCTACTTTACTAAAGAGCTAGCATTGAAGCATTCTCTAGTCCAGTTCCTTTCTTCTGGCGCTGGGGAACGGCATCAAGGCCATCTGGTCGTGGTCTCGAGCGGCAACCATCAATATGGGTGCATCGTTAGGGGGCCCTTTGGCCCTAGGACTGTGTACCTGCCCTAGACCAGATACAGAAAGAGTTTTTTGGTGGGAATGGAAGGATAATCAAATGTCACCTGCTCGGTAAGCTCAGCCAGTTGAGACACTCAGTTAGGAGGACCAACTTAAGGCCGTGCGTTGGGATGTCATCGGTTTATAATTCGTGGAGGGCAAGTAATAAAATGCTGCCCTGGGGAATTCCGGCAGCGATCGAATGGATGCTACACTCTCCACTCTCACGAAAAATGTCATATCAGGTAGGTAGTCGGTAAGAACATGCGCGACGTGATAGTGCCGGCCCTGAGCACTTTATGTGCTACGTCGAGCGAACGAACTATTACACTCTCCTTTCGGTTAATCGCTGCTGCACCGTAGTGACCCGCCCTGGCCACCTGCAGAGTGGTTGAGTGTCCGCTCGCCAAACTATTTGCTTCGTGGTGCTGGAGAAGTGGAAGGAATAACTTGTATGACGACGAATAACTTCGCCATCGCGCTGATGAGCCTTAGGTAACATGATCAGGCCCTCCTTTTATGCCCGGGGGAAAGGAGCCAGGCGGCCGTGGTGGATGCACTTTTATAAGCAAACGACGCGTGGCGGGCGTCGAGCCATATAGCGCAACAAACATTTTTAGTAATGTAATTTTAAATCTGTGTTACAGCTTCAAAAGTACTTATTAAAATTAAAAACAATATATGACAGTTTTTATGTACATTAAATGGTCAATATTAATTATGCTGTGAGTAAGGGATAAATGAAACATGAGTCGATACAGCTGTGTATGGCCTGCGGTATGCATTTATAATGACAATTAAAAACGGACAGACGGACAACAAAGTGATCCTATAAGGATTCTGTTTTTTTCTTTTGAAGTACAGAACCCTCAAAATTAATTATTTTTTAGTTTGGTTATCCACGCTGTTGTGCACTAAATAATTGTAATTTTAAGTCTTTTGGAATTGATTTGATTGAGCTTGCAAGAATAGTCATATTTAAAGGAAAAATGTTTATTTATTTCATACTAGCGGCCCGCCCACGGCTTCGCCCGCTTAAAATACATGATTATTGATTTAAGCAGAATTGATTGACAACTATAATAAAATAAAATAAATAAATAAATCAGCTTCACGCTGTATCCCGCACACAGCAGGGTAGGCAGAGGGAACCTAGTGTTAAGACACTCCGTTCCCCACTTTCTGCCCAATTCTGGAGGCATTGCGTGTTGAGTGGCAGAACTCAACGCCGCGCTTAACCTCGACATCAGAGCGAAGAAATGGAAATATAAATTTAAGTAAATATTTCATCTCCTCGAGTGGGGATCGAACCCACAACCAGTCGGTTTTGCAGTCACACCTCGTGCCGCTGCGCCACGACTGGCCTCACACCCTATAATAGAATGACAAACAAATATAAAGACAACATACAACAACATATATAATATAAAGACAACTATAATGACTTCTAATATGATTTTTTGTTACTTTAATCTGTAATATTCTATTATGATTTTTTTACGACATTATCGTAACTTCTGTAAGAATTTTTGATTGTTTCAAACTAAAAAATATGACCAATGTCGATATTTGATATTCATTAAATATACATAAAGCTAATTATTTATTATATATATATACATACATATATATATATATATATATATATATATATATATATATATATATATATATATATATATATATATATATATATATATATATATATATTGTCACATTACGTTCTTTTTACCTATGTTATGTTTTTTAAAGCTCTGTTAAATGTGCTGATGTCACTTAATAATTGTACTGCTTCAGAAACAGTCTTAAATGTAAAATTATTAATTTGGTTAAGGATTCATAATATTCTTTGTAAAATAACTGTAATGTTTGCATATTAACTCCTGTTTGCATATTATTAGATAAATGAATAATTGGTAAATATGTAGTTATTACAGAGTACACGTAGAAAGGTTGTTTTTAGGCATTTTTATATAGATTTATTTCAAACGAACGAACGAACCAAAAATCTATGTATTTACTTGATATTTCTTTGAAGATCAAATCGTTCTTTATCTCTGTGTTGAATTAATTACGATTTAAACTTTACTGTTACGATTTATGAAGGTAATCTCTACTAACAATTCAATTTTGTTTACTTAAAATAAATAAATCAGCTTCACGCTGTATCCCGCACATAGCAGGGTAGGCAGAGGGAACCTAGTGTTAAGACACTCCGTTCCCCACTTTCTGCCGAATTCTGGAGGCATTGCTTGTTGAGTGGCAGAACTCAACGCCGCGCTTAACCTCGCCACCAGAACGAAGAAATGGAAATATAAATTTAAGTTAATATTTCATCTCCTCGAGTGGGGATCGAACCCACAACCAGTTGGTTTTACAGTCACACTTCTTGCCGCCGCGCCACGACTGGCCTTGTTTACTTTATTGTATAAAATATTGTATAATAGTGTTTAAAAAATATATATTTTTATCAACATTCATATAATCAAGACGTTTCGAATGTCATTCTTTAGCCAGGGTCATACCAGCGCGATTTCTATATAACATTCGCTGGCAAGCTAATGCCTTGAGTTCATTCAAATGACGATAACTTTTTTTTTAATGAACCGATTTTGATGAACCAAACTTTAGAACCTAAATTGAGTTAAAACAAAGCAATTGGTGAAATTTTCAAGTAAATCGGTTCAGTAGTTTCAGAGAAAAATGCGGACAACAATATGTCGACAGACAGACAGACAGACAGACAGACAGACAGACAGACAGACAGACAGACAGACAGACAGACAAGAAATTCAAAAAAAATCTTTTTGCTTTCTATTAGTCTTTTTAATTGTCCCTCTATCCATTTCAGTCAAAATTACTAAATGTACAGACAAAATATTTTTACTGTCTTATTATATATAGAGATTTGTCTAGGTAAACTGTAATTGCGCGCACACTGCAAACGTAATTTTTCCCACATAAATTCCGGGTTAAAATATAGATTACATATTAGTACTAATACAATAACAAATCTATCACACACAAATAGCAAGAACTACGTGGCTGCTTGAGAAAGTCTCAACGTATATTGGAGAATATTAAATATTGAAATCTTTGTCGAGTTTTTTCTGTCATCACACAAACAATAATTGAAAACTTAAGATTTTCACTTTCTGCGCAATTTATGCTTTGAGCACAGGAGTCACGACACTATGACGCGATTGCGTCATCAATTCTTATTATTCTACCCTGCAACTTATTTGTGAACGATGATATAAAAGGCTGCACGGGCGTTGTACATTCAGTCTTGGCTCTGGTGTGGGTCGGAGCACTACTCGTGCTCCACCACTGGCTAACCTCGACTATTTGGACAATTAATTATTTGATTAATTAATTGTTATTTTAATTATAAATGTGGTTAAGACCTATTTATAATTATCTACGTGAAGTCTTGGCTCTGGTGTGGTTCAGAGTACTACTCGTACATAACCTCGACTATTCGGGTAATTGATTATTTAGTTAATCAATTATTATCGTAGTTATGAATGTGGTTAACACCTATTTGTAATTGCTTACTTTAGAAATCATTCAGTTATTTATGCCTTCAGCTACTATTTGAAACTACCTTGCTGAAAGTATTTATGTTAAAATAGCTTTTTCTATCCCACTCCTGTTACCTAAATTAAGTGTATTTACGTTTAGTTTATTTACATTACTTTCTTGAACTACCTTTTATGTCATTTTTAACTTTGACTTTGTGTACCTATTATTGAATTATTGAATTTATTGAATATATTGAATAAAAATGTATATTATTGATTAACAATATATCGAGACTGGCTGGCTGGCTGTAATGAGAGACGGTAGTGGATTCGATCTCCACTCGGGGTATATATACCCGATCGAATCGAATCCAATCAAATCCAATAAAAATTAGTTTCACGTTATAACGTACATAATAATTTAATTTAAAACTAATTTTTATTAATAATTAAAAAATAATTAAAAAATATTAAAAAATTAAAAAATAAAAAAAATATTAAATAAATAAAAATAATAAAAAATAATAAAAAACAATAAAAATATAGAGTTCGGAGAGTTCGGAGAGTTCGGTGAGTTCGGTGAGTTCGGTGAGTTCGGTGAGTTCGGTGAGTTCGGTGAGTTCGGTGAGTTCGGTGAGTTCGGTGAGTTCGGAGAGTTCGGTGAGTTCGGAGAGTTCGGTGAGTTCGGAGAGTTCGGAGAGTTCGGAGAGTTCGGTGAGTTCGGTGAGTTCGGAGAGTTCGGAGAGTTCGGAGAGTTCGGAGAGTTCGGAGAGTTCGGAGAGTTCGGAGAGTTCGGAGAGTTCGGAGAGTTCGGAGAGTTCGGAGAGTTCGGAGAGTTCGGAGAGTTCGGAGAGTTCGGAGAGTTCGGAGAGTTCGGAGAGTTCGGAGAGTTCGGAGAGTTCGGAGAGTTCGGAGAGTTCGGAGAGTTCGGAGAGTTCGGAGAGTTCGGAGAGTTCGGAGAGTTCGGAGAGTTCGGAGAGTTCGGAGAGTTCGGAGAGTTCGGAGAGTTCGGAGAGTTCGGAGAGTTCGGAGAGTTCGGTGAGTTCGGTGAGTTCGGTGAGTTCGGTGAGTTCGGTGAGTTCGGTGAGTTCGGTGAGTTCGGTGAGTTCGGTGAGTTCGGTGAGTTCGGTGAGTTCGGTGAGTTCGGTGAGTTCGGTGAGTTCGGTGAGTTCGGTGAGTTCGGTGAGTTCGGTGAGTTCGGTGAGTTCGGTGAGTTCGGTGAGTTCGGAGAGTTCGGAGAGTTCGGTGAGTTCGGTGAGTTCGGTGAGTTCGGTGAGTTCGGAGAGTTCGGAGAGTTCGGAGAGTTCGGTGAGTTCGGAGAGTTCGGAGAGTTCGGAGAGTTCGGAGAGTTCGGAGAGTTCGGAGAGTTCGGAGAGTTCGGAGAGTTCGGAGAGTTCGGAGAGTTCGGAGAGTTCGGAGAGTTCGGAGAGTTCGGAGAGTTCGGAGAGTTCGGAGAGTTCGGAGAGTTCGGAGAGTTCGGAGAGTTCGGAGAGTTCGGAGAGTTCGGAGAGTTCGGAGAGTTCGGAGAGTTCGGAGAGTTCGGAGAGTTCGGAGAGTTCGGAGAGTTCGGAGAGTTCGGAGAGTTCGGAGAGTTCGGAGAGTTCGGAGAGTTCGGAGAGTTGGGAGAGTTCGGAGAGTTGGGAGAGTTGGGAGAGTTGGGAGAGTTCGGAGAGTTCGGAGAGTTGGGAGAGTTGGGAGAGTTGGGAGAGTTGGGAGAGTTGGGAGAGTTGGGAGAGTTCGGAGAGTTCGGAGAGTTCGGAGAGTTGGGAGAGTTGGGAGAGTTGGGAGAGTTCGGAGAGTTGGGAGAGTTCGGAGAGTTGGGAGAGTTCGGAGAGTTGGGAGAGTTGGGAGAGTTGGGAGAGTTCGGAGAGTTGGGAGAGTTGGGAGAGTTCGGAGAGTTGGGAGAGTTCGGAGAGTTGGGAGAGTTGGGAGAGTTCGGAGAGTTCGGAGAGTTGGGAGAGTTGGGAGAGTTCGGAGAGTTCGGAGAGTTCGGAGAGTTCGGAGAGTTGGGAGAGTTCGGAGAGTTCGGAGTGTTGGGAGAGTTGGGAGAGTTGGGAGAGTTCGGAGAGTTCGGAGAGTTGGGAGAGTTGGGAGAGTTGGGAGAGTTGGGAGAGTTGGGAGAGTTGGGAGAGTTGGGAGAGTTGGGAGAGTTGGGAGAGTTGGGAGAGTTGGGAGAGTTGGGAGAGTTGGGAGAGTTGGGAGAGTTGGGAGAGTTGGGAGAGTTGGGAGAGTTGGGAGAGTTGGGAGAGTTGGGAGAGTTGGGAGAGTTGGGAGAGTTGGGAGAGTTGGGAGAGTTGGGAGAGTTGGGAGAGTTGGGAGAGTTGGGAGAGTTGGGAGAGTTGGGAGAGTTGGGAGAGTTGGGAGAGTTCGGAGAGTTGGGAGAGTTGGGAGAGTTGGGAGAGTTGGGAGAGTTGGGAGAGTTGGGAGAGTTGGGAGAGTTGGGAGAGTTGGGAGAGTTGGGAGAGTTCGGAGAGTTGGGAGAGTTCGGAGAGTTGGGAGAGTTGGGAGAGTTGGGAGAGTTGGGAGAGTTCGGAGAGTTGGGAGAGTTGGGAGAGTTGGGAGAGTTGGGAGAGTTGGGAGAGTTGGGAGAGTTGGGAGAGTTGGGAGAGTTGGGAGAGTTGGGAGAGTTGGGAGAGTTGGGAGAGTTGGGAGAGTTGGGAGAGTTGGACATGACGGCCGGCACTCTCGCCATTCTGCGCAAACCGCAAAGGGCGATGGCCGTCAGAGTCGTTCGCGGGTATCGCACGATTTCCTACGAGGCGGCTTGCGTTTTGGCCGGATCCCCGCCATGGGACCTAGAGGCGAAAGTACTCGCGTCATTATATATCGATGGCGTGAGGAAGAGCGGACACGGGGCTCGAGCCCGGTGCAGCGGCAGATCGCGCTGCGCCGAGAGAAGCTCCGTCAGTTTCTGGTGGCGGAATGGCGGCATAGGCTTCTGCGCCCTACCGCCGGCCTCAATACCGTCGAGGCGATTCGGCCAGTACTCGAGGACTGGCTCGGGAAAAGGCACGGCTCCCTGTCGTTTAGGGTGACGCAGGTGCTGTCGGGGCACGGCTGCTTCGGCAAGTACCTGTGCCGCATAGACAGAGAGCCGGACGCTCGGTGCCACCACTGCTTCCATTGGGGGAGGACACGGCGCAACACACGCTCGCCGAGTGTGTAGCTTGGGAGGAGCAGCGCCGTGTCCTCACAAATGAAGTAGGGAGCGATCTGTCGCTGCCTGCTGTAGTGCGGAGGATGGTTGGTAGCGCAGAATCTTGGGACGCGGTAGCGTCCTTCTGCGAGGACGTGATGTCGCAGAAGGAAACTGCGGAAAGAGAGAGGGAGATCTTTGCTCCCTTCTCCGGCCGCATAAAAGGCGCACAGGTCGCAGGAGAAGGGCGGACAACGCCCTTTTCCGGCCCCCATGAATGGGTCCAGGGGCGAGGGACTTGGGGAAGTCCTCGCCCCCTATTCGATAGACCCGTGTCGAACGCGCGCGCCTCTGAGACGATGCACGGGTTAGCACATCTCATTAACCCGCGCAGGAGACGAGGCCCGGATAGACCTGGCCAGCACTAGTGAGAGGCTGCGGATGAATTTGGACTCCCGCGGTCCCGCGCTCACGTGCGAGGAGACACCGGGGTGGTTTTAGTCGGTAAGAGTTCGGCACGCCCCTCCGTCTTTCCCTAGACGGAGGTAGTCCATGAGGATTTCCCCCATAAAAAAAAAAAAGTTGGGAGAGTTCGGAGAGTTGGGAGAGTTGGGAGAGTTCGGAGGTTTCGGAGGGTTCGGAGAGTTAGGAGAGTTCGGAGAGTTGGGAGAGCTGGGAGAGTTGGGAGAGTTGGGAGAGTTCGGGGAGAGTTGGGAGAGTTGGAAGAGTTGGGAGAGTTCGGGGAGAGTTGGGAGAGTTCGGGGAGAGTTCGGAGAGTTGGGAGAGTTGGGAGAGTTCTGGGAGAGTTGGGAGAGTTGGGAGTTTTATAATATATAGAGAAAGAGATAAGTTTTATAATAGTTTAGGGAGTTAGGGAGTTTTATAATATATAGAGATAGAGATAAGACAATGTTTTGTATCACTAATACAGACGGCAGATTTCTTATGATTTATAATCTATAGAGAAACTACACACTCTTTTTATGCTTTCACAATAATACATATATTTTGAGATGTCCCTCTGCACTACGATGGCGGCTCTGTTCTTGCACATTTTCCTTTGAAAATTAGTGGCATAA
>JAJHJA010001576.1:0-10428 GCA_021202915.1 Heliconius himera | reverse complement strand
TCATAAATACACGACAAACTTTCACTATTACAAATATTGACATTGTTACAGGCACTATCACAAATTCAGTATTATTATAAACTCTCATACCAATACTGGCCAGTGACTTGAAAGCATGATTATCATTTTGGGTAATACTACTAATATTTTTAGTTTCTATGACGACACAAAAGAGAGTAGACTTAGACTTAGAAAGTACGTGGAATGAAAGGGTTCTAAATTAAATAAAACAATAAATCTATTTTTCCTTTTCAATATATTCACTATTTATTGGATCTATGGGTTAATTTTTCTAAACCCTCGAAATAATTTTTTTTCTTTCGCCTCAAAATGAACCAAAATTGCCTCCTTCACCTCATTATCGCCGGAATATTACTTTCCCCTTAAATCTTTTTTTTATATTGGGAAACAAATGAAAATCAATGAACAAAATTGAGGACTGTAAGGTGGGTAGACTAGTGATTCGAAGCTGTGCGTGTGCAGAGCAGCCATTGCAACTCTGCTCTTGTGAGTTGGTTCGTTGTCTTGCAAGAACAACACACCCTTAGGCAACTTTCCTCGACGTTTTTCTTTGATGGCCTCCTTAATTTGTTTAGTATCGATGCATAGTATTCTCCGGTTGTTTCTTCCTTTTTCTTTGTAATCAATCAGTATTATCCCCTCACGATCCCAAAAATTAGCAACAGCTAATTGTGACACCTTGAATTTCTTTGGGAGTGATGGGTCCTTTTAATGCTATTGCATGGACTCCTGTTTTGACTCAGGCTCATATTTCATCTCCAGTAACAATTCATTCCAAAATCTGTGCCGGTTCATCTCCACACAACTCCAAAAATTGTTTTGAAGCATCGACGCGCTGCTGTTTTTGAAGCGGTGTGAGCATTCTTGGAACTCATCTTGCATTGACTTTTGTCATATCCAGATGGTCATGTAGGATCCGCAGAATGGTGGTATCTGATACTCCAACTAATGCAGATAACTGTTTTTTCTTCAAACGGACGTCCTCCAGTATAATTTTTTCCACTTTTTCGATGATGTCTGATGTGGTGGCCTCAACTGGCCGTCCAGATCGGAGGTCGTCTTCAGTCGACCCTCGATATTTAAAAAGACCATGCCACTTATAAATCTTGGATTTACCAGGGCAATCCTCCCCATAAACGGCTTACATTTCATTTAAAATGGTTTGGCCTGTCTTTCCTTGCTTGGTAAGGAATTTTATCACGGCACGTTGTTCAATTTTCTTCATAGTTTCAGTTTTCTTCCGGATTGTTTAGCAGGCGAGTGTTCGTAAACGAAAGACGCAACATTGCTGAAACTCTATTTATATAGTAACTAGCGGTTCGCCCATGGCTTCGCCCGCTTAAAATACATGATTATTGATTTATTAAACAGAATTGATTGACAACTATAATGACTTCTAATATGATTTTTTACGACACTATCCTCAAAGAATTTTTGATTGTTTTGTGGGTGACACAGTATCATTACATAAAAATAAAATAATAAATATAAGTAAGTACACATACATATTCTAACCTAACTTACCTAACATTACATAACTAACTTAAATAAACATTAGTAAATATAAATAAAAATTATAAATAAAATAATACTTACCGATCGCTGCAACTGTGCCATAGGGACAAGTTCTATTACTTGCCGGAACCGGTCCCGCGGCCGGCCGGCGGCCGGCAATATAATAGTGTTGAATTGAACTTTGAATTTAATTTTATCCCGCACACACCACAATTACACCTATAGTTTTAAATAAAAAAATACGACCATTGTTGATATTTGATATTTATAAAATATACATAAAGCTAATTATTTATTACACGTATATATTTTTGTAACTATATGTTCTTTTCACCTATATAATATACTCTGTTAAATGTGCTGATGTCAGTGAATAATTTAATTTACTCATTCAGAAACAGCCTTAAATGTTAAATTATTGATTTGAAGGATTCATAATGTTCTTTGTAAAATAACTGTAATAATTGTATATTAACTCTTGTACAGTTTTTAAATTAGTTACATATATTATATGAACGAATCAACCAAAAAATCTTTGTATTTACTTGATATTTCTTTCAAGATCGTTCTTTATCTCTGTGTTGAATTAATTACGACTTCTTTCAAATGACGATAACTTTTTTTAATGAACCTATTTTGATGAACTAAACTTTAGTAGTTAAGTTGAGTTAAAACAAAGCAATTGGTGAAATTTTCAAGTAAATCGGTTCAGTACTTTCAGAGAAAAATGCGGACAAAAATATGTCGACAGACAGACAGACAAGAAATTAAAAAAAAATCTTTTTGCTTTCTATTATTATTTTTAAGTGTCCCTCTATCCATTTCAGTCAAAATGACTAAATATACAGACAAAATATTTTTACTGTCTTATTATATATAGAGATGATGAGTCCCCAAGTAGTATGATACTAAGCTCGCTGATAGTAAGCATCACCCCGTTGCAGGTACGAGGCGCTGGGCGGCGGCGGCGCGGAGCGGCGCGCCTACAACACGCACGACTACCACTGCCACCTCTGCGGCATCAAGACCTACCGCAAGCGCGTGCGCGCGCTGCCCATCAAGGTGCGGAGCGCCTTTGTATTTACTTTCTTATTATTTTAATTTACTATGTATAGACTAATTCAAACAAATTATTTTTTTTTTTTATAGGAATTCCCATTTTTAATGCAAAGGCGGACGGAGAATTCGTTGTTATTAGAGAATGGAGACTACGCCGTTGTATGCTTAGACTGTTATGAAAGTTTAAGGTAATCAGTTTTATAGTAATTTTTATTTTTCTCCTGAACTGAATGTCTTTACACTAGGTTCTCGGATTTCTTTTACGTTTTATGTGCGGGATGCAGCGTGAAGTAAAAAATAAATATATATTTAATTGATCTATATTTTTTAGGGTTCCGTACCTTTGAAGAAAAAAAGGAATCCTTATAAGATCATTTTGTTGTCCATCTGTCTGTTAAGAGCCTTTATTTCATTAACGCTTGGAGGTATCGAGTTAAAATTCAAACCATACAATCAGCTCTACGGCCTCATGATTTCCTAACCAAAAAAAATCTACATTAACTTAAAAAAAGATATAGAACGTATATAACGCAAAAACGCGTATTTTGACACTATAAAGGGAATCAAAAATTCATATGGTACGGAGGTACGCAATTAGAATTATGCAATTTGGTTTCTAGCATCTACAGGTAGTACTAATTTGGAAATACGAGGGGAGGTCCAAAAGTTCGTGGAATGGAGGGGGTGGAGTGGGGAATGGGGCGCTTGCTTAATGTCATACTACTTGGGGACTCATCATTAGTATATAAATAGAGTTTCAGCCCTGTTGCGTCATCATCAATTACTGCTGCAAACGCCCTTTACATAGGGAGGATTCACTCTTACCTACGTCACACTCTCCGCCGCCGTAAGAGGCGGTGAGGCCCGTCCTATCTCACGGCACGTCCGCGCCAACGGTGAAAACGGTGACGCTGTCAAGACCAGTCCAGATCAACAACAATATGTCCACTCGAAAAAAAATATATTGCGTTATTCGTTTACGAACACTCGCCAAACAAGTCAATCCGGAAGAAAAATGAAACTATAGAGAAAATTTAACACCGTGCTGTGTTAAAATTTTTTACCAAGCAAGGATCTTTCGATGGCCAAACCATTTTAAATGAAATGTAAGCCGTTTATGGGGACGATTGCCCTGGTAAATCCATGATTTATAAGTGGCATGGTCTTTTTAAACATGGTCGAGAGTCGATTGAAGACGACCCCCGCTCTGGACGGCCAGTTGAGGCCACCACATCAGACATCATCGAAAAAGTGGAAAAACTTGTACTGGAGGACGCCCTTTTGAAGAAAGCACAGTTATCTGCATTAGTTGGAGTATCAGATACCACCATTCTGCAGATCCTACATGATCATCTGGGTATGACAATAGTCAGTGCAAGATGGGTGCCAAGAATGCTCACAACACTTCAGAAACAGCAAGGCGTCGCTGCTTCAAAGGAATTTTCGGAGTTGTGGATATGAACGTGGAGATGAGCCTGAGTCAAAACAGGAGTCCATGCAATGGCATATAAAGGGCACACCACCCCCAAAGAAATTCAAGGTGTCACAATCGGCTGGAAAGTTGATGGCTACTGTTTTTTGGGATTGTGAGGGGATAATACTGATTAATTACAAAGAAAAGGGAAGAAACATACCCGGAGAATACTACACATCGATACTAAACAAATTAAAGGAGGCCATCAAAGAAAAACGCCGAGGAAAGTTAGCTAAGGGTGTGTTGCTCTTGCAAGACAACGCATCAGTTGACAAGAGCAGAGTTGCAATGGCTGATCTGCACACGCACTAGTTCCACCCACCTTACAGTCCAGACCTGGCCCCTAGTGATTTTAATTTGTTCCTCAACTAAAAAAAAGACTTCCATGACGACTTTGCGACGTCAATGAGGTGAAGGAGGCAGTTTTGGCCCATTTTGAGGCGAAAGAAAAAAAAACCGTCGAAATACGACAGTTTAGGAAAATTTATTCATAGATCCAATAAATGTATTCAGCTACAGGATGATTATAGTGAAAAGGAAAAATAGATTTATTGTTTCATTTAATTTAGAACCCTTTCATTCCACGAACTTGTAGACCTCCTCTCGTAGATCTGAAAACTTTACATTTGTGATTAAATCTTAAAAAAAATAAATAGCCAAAAGTGGAGCAAAATTTGGTATTAAAGCCGCTAGTTTAAGTGAGACTTAACTTAACTTAGCTTCACGCTTTATCCCTTGCGGGGTAGTCAGAGAGAACGGAGCGCCAAACGCTACGGTCTCTACATACCTCTTTCGCCTCGTCCACTGTCATCAACCTCTTCATACATGCCCTTCGGGGGATCCTCATGCTTTTTACGTGACCTTCCTCCAGTATCTTTGATACTGTGTTTTCGAAGGTCAACCGAGGTCTCCCCCTACCTCTCTTACCGCTCACTTTTCCATCATAAATCTTTTTTGTCATTCTGTCATCACTCATTCGTTCGACGTGCCCAAACCAGCTGAGCACGTTCTTCTTCATTCTCACCGTGACATCCTCGCTAGTACCTGCCATTCTGTGTACCTCTTCATTGCAGATTCGATCAGCTAAGCTGACTCCGCATATCCTACGAAGAGATCGCATCTCCACAGCATTCATCTTTCTTTCATTCTTCTTCTGTAATACCCACGTTTCGCTGCCGTATAACAGAGTCGGTACCAAAACTGCATTGTGTACGGCCAAACGCGCAGCTGTGCTGACGTTTCGCCGTCTCATCAATGCAGCTAAGGCTCCGTTAACCTTGTCACCGGCAGCAATACGCCTTTCCACATCCATCTCGTATCTTCCATCTCTACTGAACATACTTCCTAAGTATACCACTTCATTCACTTGTTCTAATATCATACTATTTACACTGATCTTGCATTCCGTCCTTTCTTCATCTCTTTCAAAAATCAGAACCTTTGTCTTATTCACATTGAGGCTTAGACCATTATATTCACACCCTTCTTTCAGAGTGGTGACCAATGCCTGCAACTCGCATTCTGATGATGCAATAAGCACTGCATCATCTGCGTACAGCAGGCAATTCACATTCAGGTCACCTACTTTCACTCCCATATCACTTTGTTTCACTCCTTGGAGATAGTTTAAGTGAGGTATAAGATAAAAGGGCTCTTACTAAGCTAAGCCTGAATTTTATCTCAAATCTCCAATTTTTGTACGGAACCTTCGGTGGGCGAGCCTGAATCGCGCTTATCCGGGTTTTTTATTAAAGTTGCACTTTGTTTTATTGTGAAGTAAATGCTATACATGATGGACTTTTTTTAAATTGATTTAGTCGTTGATTTAATAACAATGTTATGTGGAATTAAGGAATGAAGACTTTTCAAAATATGAAAATATGGATAGCGATGTAACGTGTTTTTTCATATAATCTCTATTGGGATAATCAAGAAGAGTCCGAATTCATAGTGTCATAATATGTGCAGAACGCAGGCGGCGGACTACTCCCGGCGCGGAGTGCCCGTGGACAAGCGCGAGTACAACTGGCTGCAGCAGCCGCCCCCGCCCGAGGACAGCGCCGACGTCACCATCGCGCGCCTGCCCTCCGGCGACCGCAGCGACAAGCTGGTGAGCACACCTCCCTCCCCCTAATACACTGTTTACATACACTCTTACATTTGGTTGGTTGGACAAGCGCGAGTACAACTGGCTGCAGCAGCCGCCCCCGCCCGAGGACAGCGCCGACGTCACCATCGCGCGCCTGCCCTCCGGCGACCGCAGCGACAAGCTGGTGAGCACACCTCCCTCCCCCTAATACACTGTTTACATACACTCTTACATTTGGTTGGTTGGACAAGCGCGAGTACAACTGGCTGCAGCAGCCGCCCCCGCCCGAGGACAGCGCCGACGTCACCATCGCGCGCCTGCCCTCCGGCGACCGCAGCGACAAGCTGGTGAGCACACCTCCCTCCCCCTAATACACTGTTTACATACACTCTTACATTTGGTTGGTTGGACAAGCGCGAGTACAACTGGCTGCAGCAGCCGCCCCCGCCCGAGGATAGCGCCGACGTCACCATCGCGCGCCTGCCCTCCGGCGACCGCAGCGACAAGCTGGTGAGCACACCTCCCTCCCCCTAATACACTGTTTACATACACTCTTACATTTGGTTGGTTGGACAAGCGCGAGTACAACTGGCTGCAGCAGCCGCCCCCGCCCGAGGACAGCGCCGACGTCACCATCGCGCGCCTGCCCTCCGGCGACCGCAGCGACAAGCTGGTGAGCACACCTCCCTCCCCCTAATACACTGTTTACATACACTCTTACATTTGGTTGGTTGGACAAGCGCGAGTACAACTGGCTGCAGCAGCCGCCCCCGCCCGAGGACAGCGCCGACGTCACCATCGCGCGCCTGCCCTCCGGCGACCGCAGCGACAAGCTGGTGAGCACACCTCCCTCCCCCTAATACACTGTTTACATACACTCTTACATTTGGTTGGTTGGACAAGCGCGAGTACAACTGGCTGCAGCAGCCGCCCCCGCCCGAGGACAGCGCCGACGTCACCATCGCGCGCCTGCCCTCCGGCGACCGCAGCGACAAGCTGGTGAGCACACCTCCCTCCCCCTAATACACTGTTTACATACACTCTTACATTTGGTTGGTTGGACAAGCGCGAGTACAACTGGCTGCAGCAGCCGCCCCCGCCCGAGGACAGCGCCGACGTCACCATCGCGCGCCTGCCCTCCGGCGACCGCAGCGACAAGCTGGTGAGCACACCTCCCTCCCCCTAATACACTGTTTACATACACTCTTACATTTGGTTGGTTGGACAAGCGCGAGTACAACTGGCTGCAGCAGCCGCCCCCGCCCGAGGACAGCGCCGACGTCACCATCGCGCGCCTGCCCTCCGGCGACCGCAGCGACAAGTTGGTGAGCACACCTCCCTCCCCCTAATACACTGTTTACATACACTCTTACATTTGGTTGGTTGGACAAGCGCGAGTACAACTGGCTGCAGCAGCCGCCCCCGCCCGAGGACAGCGCCGACGTCACCATCGCGCGCCTGCCCTCCGGCGACCGCAGCGACAAGCTGGTGAGCACACCTCCCTCCCCCTAATACACTGTTTACATACACTCTTACATTTGGTTGGTTGGACAAGCGCGAGTACAACTGGCTGCAGCAGCCGCCCCCGCCCGAGGACAGCGCCGACGTCACCATCGCGCGCCTGCCCTCCGGCGACCGCAGCGACAAGCTGGTGAGCACACCTCCCTCCCCCTAATACACTGTTTACATACACTCTTACATTTGGTTGGTTGGACAAGCGCGAGTACAACTGGCTGCAGCAGCCGCCCCCGCCCGAGGACAGCGCCGACGTCACCATCGCGCGCCTGCCCTCCGGCGACCGCAGCGACAAGCTGGTGAGCACACCTCCCTCCCCCTAATACACTGTTTACATACACTCTTACATTTGGTTGGTTGGACAAGCGCGAGTACAACTGGCTGCAGCAGCCGCCCCCGCCCGAGGACAGCGCCGACGTCACCATCGCGCGCCTGCCCTCCGGCGACCGCAGCGACAAGCTGGTGAGCACACCTCCCTCCCCCTAATACACTGTTTACATACACTCTTACATTTGGTTGGTTGGACAAGCGCGAGTACAACTGGCTGCAGCAGCCGCCCCCGCCCGAGGACAGCGCCGACGTCACCATCGCGCGCCTGCCCTCCGGCGACCGCAGCGACAAGCTGGTGAGCACACCTCCCTCCCCCTAATACACTGTTTACATACACTCTTACATTTGGTTGGTTGGACAAGCGCGAGTACAACTGGCTGCAGCAGCCGCCCCCGCCCGAGGACAGCGCCGACGTCACCATCGCGCGCCTGCCCTCCGGCGACCGCAGCGACAAGCTGGTGAGCACACCTCCCTCCCCCTAATACACTGTTTACATACACTCTTACATTTGGTTGGTTGGACAAGCGCGAGTACAACTGGCTGCAGCAGCCGCCCCCGCCCGAGGACAGCGCCGACGTCACCATCGCGCGCCTGCCCTCCGGCGACCGCAGCGACAAGCTGGTGAGCACACCTCCCTCCCCCTAATACACTGTTTACATACACTCTTACATTTGGTTGGTTGGACAAGCGCGAGTACAACTGGCTGCAGCAGCCGCCCCCGCCCGAGGACAGCGCCGACGTCACCATCGCGCGCCTGCCCTCCGGCGACCGCAGCGACAAGCTGGTGAGCACACCTCCCTCCCCCTAATACACTGTTTACATACACTCTTACATTTGGTTGGTTGGACAAGCGCGAGTACAACTGGCTGCAGCAGCCGCCCCCGCCCGAGGACAGCGCCGACGTCACCATCGCGCGCCTGCCCTCCGGCGACCGCAGCGACAAGCTGGTGAGCACACCTCCCTCCCCCTAATACACTGTTTACATACACTCTTACATTTGGTTGGTTGGACAAGCGCGAGTACAACTGGCTGCAGCAGCCGCCCCCGCCCGAGGACAGCGCCGACGTCACCATCGCGCGCCTGCCCTCCGGCGACCGCAGCGACAAGCTGGTGAGCACACCTCCCTCCCCCTAATACACTGTTTACATACACTCTTACATTTGGTTGGTTGGACAAGCGCGAGTACAACTGGCTGCAGCAGCCGCCCCCGCCCGAGGACAGCGCCGACGTCACCATCGCGCGCCTGCCCTCCGGCGACCGCAGCGACAAGCTGGTGAGCACACCTCCCTCCCCCTAATACACTGTTTACATACACTCTTACATTTGGTTGGTTGGACAAGCGCGAGTACAACTGGCTGCAGCAGCCGCCCCCGCCCGAGGACAGCGCCGACGTCACCATCGCGCGCCTGCCCTCCGGCGACCGCAGCGACAAGCTGGTGAGCACACCTCCCTCCCCCTAATACACTGTTTACATACACTCTTACATTTGGTTGGTTGGACAAGCGCGAGTACAACTGGCTGCAGCAGCCGCCCCCGCCCGAGGACAGCGCCGACGTCACCATCGCGCGCCTGCCCTCCGGCGACCGCAGCGACAAGCTGGTGAGCACACCTCCCTCCCCCTAATACACTGTTTACATACACTCTTACATTTGGTTGGTTGGACAAGCGCGAGTACAACTGGCTGCAGCAGCCGCCCCCGCCCGAGGACAGCGCCGACGTCACCATCGCGCGCCTGCCCTCCGGCGACCGCAGCGACAAGCTGGTGAGCACACCTCCCTCCCCCTAATACACTGTTTACATACACTCTTACATTTGGTTGGTTGGACAAGCGCGAGTACAACTGGCTGCAGCAGCCGCCCCCGCCCGAGGACAGCGCCGACGTCACCATCGCGCGCCTGCCCTCCGGCGACCGCAGCGACAAGCTGGTGAGCACACCTCCCTCCCCCTAATACACTGTTTACATACACTCTTACATTTGGTTGGTTGGACAAGCGCGAGTACAACTGGCTGCAGCAGCCGCCCCCGCCCGAGGACAGCGCCGACGTCACCATCGCGCGCCTGCCCTCCGGCGACCGCAGCGACAAGCTGGTGAGCACACCTCCCTCCCCCTAATACACTGTTTACATACACTCTTACATTTGGTTGGTTGGACAAGCGCGAGTACAACTGGCTGCAGCAGCCGCCCCCGCCCGAGGACAGCGCCGACGTCACCATCGCGCGCCTGCCCTCCGGCGACCGCAGCGACAAGCTGGTGAGCACACCTCCCTCCCCCTAATACACTGTTTACATACACTCTTACATTTGGTTGGTTGGACAAGCGCGAGTACAACTGGCTGCAGCAGCCGCCCCCGCCCGAGGACAGCGCCGACGTCACCATCGCGCGCCTGCCCTCCGGCGACCGCAGCGACAAGCTGGTGAGCACACC
>JAJHJA010001575.1:0-10851 GCA_021202915.1 Heliconius himera | reverse complement strand
ATAACTTTTTTTTTAATGAACCGATTTTGATGAACTAAACTTTAGTAAAGTTGAAATTTTCAAGTAAATCGGTTCAGTACTTTCAGAGAAAAATGTGGTCAAAAATATGTCGACAGACAGACAGACAAGAAATTCAAAGAAATCTTTTTGTTTTCTATTATTATTTTTGGACACTTAAAATCTCTATCCATTTCAGTCAAAATTACTAAATGTACAGACAAAATATTTTTACAATCTTATTATATATAGAGATTTCACTCCCCCGAATGTTAAACGAACCCACAACTACGTGCACCGCGCTACGACTGACCTCAGACAGATTAAAATTTATTACTAATTGGTTTATTTGTAGTATATACCAATAACGGTGATACAAAAAATAAACTTTACAACCCTTATATGAGATTACATCACCCTTCCTCTTTTGGCTGAGTTTTGTTTTTACTATTGTTTTAACTGCTGCATGCGCAAATGAATCAGAACTTTGGAATATAAAAGTAGAATGCATATATTTTTATAAATTAGTCAGTAGACGACATATGAGTCATACATAGTCTTAGTTCTTGATACTACTTCGATTATAAAAAATCTTTTATATTAAATCTATTTATTTGTTTACGGAACACGACACAGTGTTTCGTTTAGCAACGCGAAATAAAAATAAAAACAAATATATTAATTTCGCTGAATGAGAACGATTTCGAACCCACAACCGTCGCAAACAATTAGACATAAACATACACATCTCACATATCACATAATACACAATATAATTTATACCAAAAATAAAACATAAATCCGTCAATAAACGTAACATATCACTCACGTCGATTTCCATTTGCATTGTGAAATACGTTCCTTACAAAGTTACTCCCATATTTACTGGTATATAGAGATCCTCGCAGCATCAATTTTCACATTTGATAATGACATACGGTACGGAGTATTTGAACGAAACCGACGAGAGACCGAAGTAATATAGAGCTGTAATTTTCTTGTCCATCGACGAGGAAAATATGAATACTGTTGATAGTTCAAAGAGTTTAGAATTAAACAGATTAACTTTAATTATGGCTGTGATCTAAATTGTTATAGTAGAAATGTTGTATTTGCATGTATAATGTGAAATTAGTTGGTAGTTGGATACTACAGTATCTAATATGAAAATTAGTTTTGTGTGTGCAAATGGGTATTTAGTTGTGTGGAGATGTTGTGGGGTTCATATTCCGTGGATAAAGACCGTGGAATCTAATAAGCCTAAATATTTCTTTAGTTTATTTTTTTCAAATTTGCTAGTGGCTATTACATTGTAAAAATAATTCAAACAGCTTCACACTGTATCACGCACACTGCAGGGTAGGTAGAGAGAACCCAGTATTAAGACGTTTCGTTCCCCATATGACATGATAACTAAATACTTTAAAAAAATACAATTTGATCAGATCAGACTTTTACCATGCTGCTTTGTTGTTCCTGAATTTATTTTTAACTTTTGGAAAAAAATCTATTAAAACTGTTCATTATACCCGAATTTTAAACAATTATTCTAAAAGAAATGGATCCACAACTATCCTGCCCAAGAAGTCTTCAAGCGAAGCCTACATATTTTGATGAAAACTTTCAATGAAATATTCTTCTATATCTACTGCATGCCTCCTAATCTTTGAACAGAATGTGGATTAAGAAAATTCACGGTTGAACAATGACAAAGATACTTTATCATTTTAAATTGTGTTTTTCTACGTATTATCCCCTAAGCCCTGACAGAAGCCCCGCGCATGTTTTAGGGCAAATTAGAAAATAAAAGGAATTGTGTTATTCTATATCAGCATGTTTTATGTAATCGTTCAACATTAAAGGCAATATTGCAAAGTAGTTAGAAATTTTTACACTAACTTTGCCTTTTAGTTTAACTTAGGATTTATAACTTTGGATCTATTTATTACGTATCTTTGAAGGCTCTGATTATCGTACGTTGCTATAATACAGTGAGAATAAATACTTCAGAAGTCCATTAGGCACTTAGAAAATTATCTGCAAGATAGTAATGTCATTATTATGATGTAGAAAAAATCCTAAATTAATAAAGGACCTGCTCAATTAAAAATATTGATTGAGCAAGCCGCCGGCGGCTTCGTCGGCTTGAAATACTCGATTATTAATCAATAGACTGAGGCCGTAGTGATGTAGCACCACAGCATCTGACTTTGAACCCAACGACTGTGGATTCTATTCCCACTCGGGGCAATTAATTGTTTTCCTCGTTCTGGTAACACGACAAAGTGTAGCGTGGAGTCTCCTATGGATTGACCGAATTAACTTTTTATTTGAGTATTATTATTTATTATTTGGACTATCCTGTGATGCCGAATAAAGCTAAAAGTAACTGATAAATAATAATATATATTTTTTACTACAAATAACCCTCCACAACAGAAGCTGGAAAAGTAATTCGAGTATAACTAAATCTTTAATTAGACTTAAAAATTAGATATAGTGTAAGTAATTTGTGCTTTTTACTATAAGGGTGGGTTCACACGGTCCTGCCACAAAGATCACAGGGGCTCATTAGACGGCGCGTGTCCGTCGCGACGTGTGTCGTGCTCTAATTGAATATGGGTACTGGAGTTGTTAACTTTGGAAATGATATCAGTTTAAATATTTATATTAATAAAAACGTAATATTGTGGATACTGAAAGAAAATTGAGTTAACTTAATTAAATTTGTAAATTTTTTATTTTCATTTCTTCGCTCTGGTTTCGACGCAAAAGTGCGGCGTTGAGTTCCCTCTGTCCTCCAGAACTTATACATTTCAATTATTAAAATTATTTATATTACTAACTACACTTATTGGTATTATTAACTACAATTATTGATATATTTATAAAATTAAATACAAAAAAATTATTAGCTTCACATCACAACATTCCGCTGAATCTTTCCAGGTATTACGGGTTGAGTGGCGGAACTCAACGTCGGGATTTCTGGCTTGGTGCCAGAGTGAAAAAAATTATAATCTTAAAAAAAAAAACCCTTCGAATGGGAAACCGTCACGTTACAGTCACGCCCTTGTGCCCCTGCACCACGACGGCCTCGATCATACAAAATTCATATATTTTTTTATCAGCTTCACGCTGTATCCCGCACACAGCAGGGTAGGCAGAGGGAACTTAGTGAAAGACACTCCGTTCCCCACTTTCTGCCGAATTCTGGAGGTATTGCGTGTTAAGTGGCGGTACTCAACGCCGCGCTTTTGCCTCGACACCAGAGTGAAGAAATGGAAATATAAATTTAAGTAAATATTTCCTCGAGTGGGGATCGAACCCACAACCAGTCGGTTTTACAGTCACACTTTGTGCCGCTGCGCCACGACCGGCCTCATATTACATGACTTAAAAAAGTAACAAAAAAAATATATATTTCCTGCCTCAAACACTCGATACAACTTCTAAAAGTTTAATATTCTTCAATAATCACGCCTAATAGCGTCATATAGTTTTATAAGGGTGACATTACTAATAGCGTGTACTGTACTGGGAGTATTGTTTCGAGCGTTTTGTTCTAATTGCTTTGTACTTTAAAAAATGCTTTTTAATACATCTGCCATTCTATTTGAATGGTGAATTGTGTGAATATCAATTATGAAAGTTGAATAATATATTAATGAGGTGTAGTGGTTAGGTTTATATTTGATTTGGAGAAAATTTTACATTATAAGTTTACATTATAAACTTATTAAATTTTGTCGCGCAAGGTTCAAGGTACCGCCAGGTATTTAGTTCTGTCAGTACTTACAGACAGTAATTTATTCTAGTAAGTAGAGAAAGGAATGAAAATGTTGTAAGAAAATATGGCTAGATTAATATTTATATATATTTAAGTACATTTCTCAAGCAATGTGGGGATCGAACCCATAAATGTCGCACTTGCAATCATATGATTATACCACTACGCCATGACGGCCTCAACTGAAATCTAAAATCACAAAATAAATGCGTGTACTTTAAATAAAAGCTTCCATTGCAATACAATTTGTACCTAATACTACCGCAAGTTACTAAGTACTAACCGCCACTACATACTTCTATTCTACACATGCTACTATTCTACACACTGCTTAAAATTGTTGTTACATTATAAAAACCATATAAAAAGATCATGAAATAAATTTAACCATTTATATTATTCTGATGGTTAGGCTATATTACTGTAAAGTTTTATCTAAATCCGTTCAGTATTTTTCCTAACCTCCATCCTCACAAACTTCCACATTTATAATATTAAAATTAGAGTATTTTTAATAGGATTAAGAGATTTAATATTTTGTTAAAAAATCACCACGTAACATGCTCTTTTAGGCTTCATACGAGTAAAAATATCTAGGTTATTATATTTTTTATAGTACAGTACAGGCATTCAAATGGAAATGGAATGAGCTTTTCATTTAGAAATATCCATAGTTTTGTTGAAAGCACTCAATATATCTGCATTTCAATGTGGATTTATTACCATAATATTTTTTTTTCATTTAACCTCCTACATTAACGTGAAACTGAGTTTTTTTTATCATTTTATATTTACTCTTTTATTTTATGTGTAGTAATTGATCAATTAGTCGTTCTAGCGTTTTTCAAATTTACTAATGAAATATCAATGGTCATTAATAGATAAATTAAATAATGTGGCCAGACGTTTCTTAGTAGCACAAAGTGTGACTGTAAACGCCGCAGGTTGTAGGTTCAATTCCCGTTCTCGGAAATTGTTCAATATTTTCATTTCCTCACTCTGGTAACTTGGTAAAGTGCAGCGTTGAGTTACGCCACTCAACTCGCACTGCCTGTCTAAATATAGAGATTCTCTCTGCTTATCTTACTATAAATATGCGGGTTACAGCGTGATGCTGAAGAACGCCGAACGAACTAAGAACACACTTGTGCTCCCTGCGCCACGACTAGTCTTTAATATAATGTTATGTGATTTATAGCAGCATACGAGAATTAATAACGAAGAATAATATTTTTATTATTTTACATCGCAATACCTATCGTAGTGCACGACAACGTTATGTTGTCTTTGTTTTCGAATCTGTTGAGGTTTTCAAACCACTTTTATATTTTTCTCTAACTATGGAAAGTTCCTAAACATGATGTTTATGGGTGAGATTCCCAGTCACAATGAGAAAAAACTGTCCCAAAAAATTGTGCGAAAATTAGGGAACGGAGCACTGATTTTTACACTAGTCCCGCGGGACTATATGCGGGATACAGCGTGAAGCGAAAGTAAAGTCACATTGTGATTTAAGTAACAATAATAGGTTTTCAATGCAAATTGGATAGAAAAATAAATAATTTATACCGTCTAAGGCCAAGGCAGTTTGCCCATCGCGGTCGCAGCGATCCTACCGTGGAAAATAGGATTTTCATCATACTCGAATCTGGCTAGCCATCTGTGCCCAAATCTTGTTTGTGACACACTGCCCCATAGGATGTTGTTTAGCATTGTGTATATTTACAATAAATGTATTATGTTGCTTTTCTACTTTTGAAGAAAATTGAATAATCAAATTCATTTTGGAATTATAGAATAGAAAATAATAATGTTTAATTTAAAATATTTTTATTAAATGCTATTTTTTAATAGTTGAATAGGATCTACCTGTTTAGTATTACCATGTTAAATAATTTAGCAAAAGAGCTATGTATGTATTTACATAGTTTTTTCTCGATATATTTAATGTCTCATCTTTAAGCTAATAATATATGTAGAATCCAAAATACAAAATCATCATGTATAGGTTCAAGTCGATAGAATATTTACATTCACTAGAGGACACGGTGACACGTAATTAACACTCGTTACCATAGCAACGTGTATGCTACTTTAAAAATATAATAGTGTATATTTATATTATCAAATGCATGGTAGTGTGTGTGTAATGTTTTGTGTATTTTACTCCTACATATAAACTATAAATGTGCCAAATTTCATACTCCTATGTCCGCGCAATTTTCGAAAAAAGAAGTCCAAAATTATTCATGTATTAATAATATGATTACATAGAGACGATCTAATATTTGCATGGTAATATTTTATTTATAATATCCGAATTTTATAAATAAATATTACTACGCAAATATTACATCGTTTCTATGTAATCATATTCGTTTAATTTCCGCTATATATATCAATAAACAAATTCAGTACGAAAAAACCCAGAGACACACCAAAAAAAAAAAACAATCATAACATAACATATTCTTATACTATCACAACCTCCAAACGCTACAGCTGTGTGTAGTTGGTATTACAGAGGTCGTTAAAATTCAATTGTCAGCGGCCGCTCGCCGGTTCCGGCCCCCCGCAGATGTAATAACTCCATTGAAACTGCATAATTGCAAATCATTTGCGGGTTTTTTGTCAAGTATCTACTTTGGGGAGCGTGAAATCCTGACATGTCTTGAAGAGGAAACTAATTGTTTTGGGGGTTCGAGCTGATATAGGTGATTGATATGGAAATGAGATTAGTTAGTGGAGAAATATATATGTATATTCTTAGTATGTGACCAGTGAACTGTAAACTTACGCATTAATTTATATAAATTTTCTGTTAATTATTTTATCAGTTCGAGGTCTGTCGTGGCGCAGGGGTACAAAGTGTAACCGACTGGTTGTGGGTTCGATCCCCACTCGAGAAGATGAAATATTTACTTAAATTTATATTTCCATTTCTTCGCTCTCGTGTCGAGGACAAGCGCGGCGTTGAGTTCTGCCACTCAACATGCAATGCCTCCAGAATTCGGCATTTCGGCGACATTAGGTTCCCTCTGCAGTCTGCAGGAGACAGCGTGAAGCTGACTTATTTATTTATATTATTCAGTAATGCCAATATAAAAAAAACATTGAAAGCTGAAGCTTTTAAGCTTTTTTTCATCTAAACATAATGTTGTTACAATAACTACAATTAGTAATATAAATTGTGGCTTTATCTCTCTTTGTTTCTTTCTTTAATTTATATTAAATCCTTTGACTTAACCTCGCTTTGTCGTGTCATTGCAGATAAATTAAAATAGTACGTTCCTTCGCGTGGGTATCGAACTCACGATCACGACGTTTATAGTCCGACGTTGTTTCACTGCACCACGATGGCTTCCACAAATAAATCGATCAAAATGAAATATGTAGCTAATAATGCAAGTAAAAAATATGTACTTTTCTTTCTGGGTAAAGCAATACAATAATGACTAAGCCTTCCATCGCCCTTCTATGATTACTGAGGAGGAAACATGGAAACGTTGTTATTTGTATGTTAATGAATAATTGGAATAAATCCATAAGAATGTTGAGGTAATAAAGTCATTTTCTCAATACAACCGCCCCTGCGTGTCTAATAAAAACGGTCGGAAACTCATTTTATTGCTGATTTTATTGAATAATTTGCTGTCTTTAATTTATTAATATTGAGTAATGAATTCGAAGTTGATTGTTTATTGAAAATTCTGTTTCGACATAAATATTATTTAATCTAGATCATCGATTGTTTTTTGTCAATGTATCTTTTTAGTATTATTTAATTGTCATATTAAAATCAGAAGAACTTATGGCTATTTTCCGTATTCTTTACATAATTATTTTATTTTATTTCACAAATGCAACAAAATCTAATATAACTTAAGAAACGTTATTTTTTATAAAGAAAGTAAACAAATATTGATTAAGTATATTCGTCCTGACCCTAAAAGTTGATCTCGGTGAGTCTGTCCATTCCCATCCCCTATATATCGAAGGGGCACCATTACTAGGGATTTCGCTAATACCTCCACTACTTATCGCTTCGACCCGGCTTATTTAGCGTTTGTGTAAGCATTTGTCTATCATTACGTTTTACTGTATAAAACGTGTGCCGAATAGACAATTGATAATGTTTTTTAAGGATCTAATTCTTATATTGTATGTAGATAGAGATCTAGAGTTAAGTCTACACTATTTACTTACTATTATACATTTTTTTAGCTTCACATTGTATCCCGCACTGAATTATTGCTTAATTGGGCTGAGAATCTAGTGTTATGACACTATGTTCCCATTGAGTCATTTCCGTTCTCCATGATTCTGGTGCCATATACAAGTGTAAGTATCGCATATTTAATTTAATACGCACTTATTTAGGGCTTACTTAAGCTGAGAATCTAGTGTTAAGACACTATGTTCCCATTGAGACATTTTCGTTCTCCATCATTCAGGTGCCATATACAAGCGTAAGTGTCGCATATTTAATTTAATACGTTTATGTATCTTAAAGCATAATGTACATGTAAATGTAATTTTAACATTGTGTGGGTTGACTAGAGATAACCAAAATTAGTGACTTAAATACATTATTGTTATATGTATATATTAATTACTGCTTGTTCTTCTAGACATTGTGTTTTGTGTTGCTGAAATCAACGCTGCACTGAGTCTAATTTTACCAAATAAAAATAATTTAAATATATATTTTTGAATGAACATCAAACCTACTCTTAACGCTCAAACACTTATATAAATATATGGGCCACGATGGTGTTTCTAAATACGTTCAGTATTCTTGTTAGCTTCACGCTCTATCCCGCATAAAGCAAAATAGGCGAGGAAACCTAGCGTGAGACTTCGTTTCCCATTTTCCGCCAAATTTTCGGGACGTTCGTGTGTTGAGTGACGGAGCTCAACGCCGCGTTTTGTCATATTAGGCGAGCGATTAAATAAAAATATTAAATAATTCTATTCCTCAAATGCAAATCGAACCTACAACCGTCGCATTTACAGTCCACAAGCTGTACCATTTTGCCACGACGACGGCCTCAATGTAAAATCTAATCAAAAAATAACTAAAATTCCTTATAGCAGGGAGAAAAACTATAGCTAAGCATCCCCAGTGCGTACGAGATTGTATCTCGCTCCGTCGGGGAGTAATTTGTGGCGATGCCGGCGAGATAAGGCAGTCTGGTCGCGCGGCTGATTAAATGTGCATGCATGCATATTTGCTAGTTAATTTTACATTCTCCATCAT
Source organism: Heliconius himera (assembly GCA_021202915.1). Taxonomy (NCBI): domain Eukaryota; kingdom Metazoa; phylum Arthropoda; class Insecta; order Lepidoptera; family Nymphalidae; genus Heliconius; species Heliconius himera. Next base: position 1,804 of record JAJHJA010001575.1, on the reverse strand, counting down.
ACACTAATGTTATCTTGTAATAACTATATTATATTGTATTTCTATATAAAGGTTATATGTATATTAATAAAATAATAATCAGCTTCACGCTGTATCCCGCACACAGCGGGGTAGGCAGAGGAACCTAGTGTTAAGACACTCCGTTCCCCACTTTCTGCCGAATTCTGAAGCTTCCGTTTTGCCTCGACACTAGAGGCAAGAAATGGAAATATAAATTTAAGTAAATATTTCATCTCCTCGAGTGGGATCGAATCCACAACCGGTTTTACAGTCACACTTTGTGCCGCTGCGCCACTACTGGACTCTATGTATATGTATATTACGTATATTAAAAGGGAGGAAGGATAGTAGATAGAACTATCACTCCTCAGTCTTGAGTGTCTTCTGCGCTACAAAAAGCAACGTTGGTTTCTTCAGAAATAGACATCAAGGCTCTAAAAATGTGAATAGTAAAATCTAAGTGATAGATAGTGACAAATATCTTAAGGTTTTTCTGCAAATAAAGTAAAGAATAAGAGAGAACGTCGTTTTTTTTTTAATTTGAATGTACCATCAAAGTTAAGTATTACTGCAAATGCCACGGTTGTGGATTGGGTCCAACTCAAGGGAACACATTTTCATTTCTTCGCTTTGGTAGCAAGACGAAGCGCGGCGTTAAGTTTCGCCATTATGACAAAACGCAATATGTTATAAGACTAAATTCCCTCTACCTATCCTGCTATAAGAGAAAAACCTTGAAACAACAAAACATATAGAGGTTACAATAATATACTTTCAATAAATTAAGAAAAAAATAGAGGACAATCGTGGCGCAGGGGCGCCAAGTGTGCCTGTAAATCGACTGGTTCTGGGTTCGATCTCCACTCGAGGAGATGAAATATTTATTTACATTTATATTTTCATTTCCTCGCTCTGGTATCGAGGGGAAAGCGCGGCGTTGAATCCCGCCACTCAACATGCCATGCCTCCAGAAATTGGCGGAAAGTGGGGAACGGAATAATAAATAGCACGCCTAATTAAAAATACTTACCAACAACTTTTTACACACACACACACACACACACACACACACAAATGGGCCACTATATTTCACATTCCCATACACGCACGCGACACAATATGATGTCCTAATTACTGTTTTTCGTTCATTATTAAAACACAGAGCTTTGGTGCAAACAATTCCGCTTACCGCTAATGGCGTCACGATGACATAGTGTTCGGATACGGATAGCTTGTAATTATGGGAATCAGGGTAATCCGCCGCTTAGTACTGAAGGTTTTTGCTCGTTAAGATTGAGGTACGGCTTGGGTAATAGCGTATTTTAAATATATATATATATATATATATATATATATATATATATATATATATATATATATATATATATTGAGGCCTGTCGTGGCGCAGCGGCACGAGGTGTGACTGCAAAATCGACTGGTTGTGGGTTCGATCCCCACTCGAGGAGATGAAATATTTACTTAAATTTATATTTCCATTTCTTCGTTCTGGTGTCGAGGCTAAGCGCGGCGTTGAGTTCTGCCACTCAACACGCAATGCCTCCAGAATTCGGCAGAAAGTGGGGAACGGAGTGTTTTAACACTAAGTTCCCTCTGCCTACCCTGCTGTGTGCGGGATACAGCGTGTAGCTGAAACGCCAAAATGGGAGGCCAAGAAACCTTTCCATACTGCTCCTAGAATGAATCCTCTTCGAACTGGCTTCAGTCCGCCTAGGGAGCACAGGCATTGATTAAGTTTGTGGTATCACCCTCAATTAGCATCTTTATCCTCATCAAGCGGTCACAC
>JAJHJA010001574.1:0-12140 GCA_021202915.1 Heliconius himera | reverse complement strand
TTTACAGGATTCTTTACATGGATCTTAAAACAATCTAAAAATTTCATTTTTTTTGACATCATTTATGCCTACACGTGCGCATTCCGCTTCAAAGATAGATCCATTGGGACACATTAGCAATCTTACTGCTGAATTTTTCCATTACGATTTTTCTGCCATTTTCCCCACATTAAAAGGTTTTAATGTGGGGAAAATGGCTTGTTAGATATTCTTCAGAGATTCCTGCCGTAGAATTTTTTTGTGTTTCTTTTTCTTCTAAAAGATATCCCATGAACTGCATATTTCCATCTTCATCACAATAATCCGCCTTCGCCTCTGGGCTCACACACGGATGGATGGATATCCACACTTCACTTTTTGAAAGATTTGTGTCTGTAGTATTGCATCATGTAATATTACGGGTTGTAATTTATCTGGGAATCCAAAAGTACGGCCATTTAAATCGGTAATTGACATTACACAAATAATATTTGTTTTCACATCTTCACTGGCCCTGACCATGAATTCGAACTGTAATTTGTCCTTTATTCTTGGAAATCAGCTGTAGAAATGTTATTTTATAATGTGTTTTATAATTATCCTTGGATATTAGTGTGAACAGTAATATTATAACTAGAATTGAGTTGCTCTGAAAAGAGATTTTTTACATAAATAAATGTTCACACTTTTACAAACATTGTTTAACATCGATCAATCACAAACTCACCTGAAAAGAGAAACAACATTTAAAGCTATTGTTTCACCAGTTCGTATTAATTAAATTAAATATTAAAATATATTGTTCTCCCTTGTCTTTAAGAGACGTTAATGTCATAGCTGAATGAAGTGTCACTCACTTCATTTACATATATAACTTGAACGTCCTCTCCATAGGTTCCATTGAATAAAAACGTTCCAATCTTGTAAATTGTATATTTGCAAAAATGTTGCGTGCCCCTGGATATTGTTCTAAATTCAGGGGAAATAACTAAATACTTTTTTGGTTAATTTCAAGCTGTATCCCGCATATAGCAGGGTAGTCTGAGAAAACCTAGTGTTAAGACAGTCCGTTCTATACTTTTCACAGATTTTTTAAGACATTAATTGATAAGTGGCAAAACGCCACGCTTTGCCTTGTTACCAGAGGGAAGAAATGAAAATATTATTAATAATAATTGATTTCCCCGAATGGGAATCGAACCCACAACCATCGCCACTGAAGTTGACCATCACACCTTATGAAGTTAAATGTCTCGTCCCTCAGGTTCAAGCCATACGACATGAAGCCGGGCCAGGGCGCCAGCAAGCGGCCGTCCAGCGCGCTGGCCACGAGCCCGCACAGCCAGGGGGTCGCGGAGAACGGCATGGGGCTGTACAGGTAATGGTGGGAGGAATAGCAGCTAATGTTACAGCTGATACATATCGTTAGATGTCATTTTATTATACTATTTAGTGCATACTTACATAATAAATTACTTAACGTATGGGATGTACGGAGAACGTATGGCTTAGTTGGTCAGAGCGCTTGGACGGTTTCCAAAGAGGCGCGGGTTCAAATCATGGTTCGTTCAAATTTTTATATGTTTTCTGATTATTTTTTTTTCTTTCCAAAGTGTGGAATAACACTTTAAAACTGTAAAATAATATTTCATAAGACAATTGTTACAACAATCATCACAGTGACGTAAAGTCACTCATTCTGCTTCGTGGCGAATCGGAAAATGAAGTGTCCTTACACTCTGCTTTCAGCCTATTATAATGTAACAAAATAAACATGTGTTTCTTGTTTTCCTGCTAGGTGCTACGTGTGCGCCGGCCTGTTCCCGCAACAATCAATGGAGTGGCTGTCAACCAGCGCTGAGTACATGAACTCCCATGCGATGCATTTCCCCTGCCTCGCCGGCGCGGGCGCGGGTGCGGGTTCCAATTCGAATACTCCTCGCGGGGGGCGCGTCCTGGCGTGCTCCAGGTGCGTCAGACACCTGGCGAGGCAGTGGGAGCTGATGGATGCGGAGCGTGTGCCTTTGGAGCACAGAAGGTATGGTGGTAGTTTATTTTAGTTAGGTGCTTTTAAGAGAATATTGAGAAATTACAGAAAATCACTAAACATATTATGCTGTATTAAGATGTGGCTACGAAGAAATTCGTGGTCACGTAGCATTCGTAGCATTTCGTAGCTTTATATTAAAATAGGAAATTTATTAATTTGTTCTTTTGGATTAGGATTATTTATATTAATATTTATGTATAAAAATAATACAAACTAAAATTAAAATTCTGATACCATTTTATATTTATATCTTTTATTACCAGAGGTACCGTTCGCGATGATTGAGTGATACCCTCAATTGTTGCGTTTGCGGTAATATGGTGTGCCGTTTAGATACGCGACTTTACCGTCAAGATTTTATTATTTTTAATGTATTTTGTGTTATAACAATTTTAAACACGAACCATTCACATCTACAGATACAACATCCCCTCCCCCCTGCCGGTGTCGATGAACGGCGACCGGGTGATACCCACGCCGCCCTCCACCACCTCGGACAGGACGGTCGCTAGCAATAGTGGTGAGATCGCTCGCTCTTAGTTTGTCGTAAACTGAACGAAACTTAGCTGAGTAGTTGTGTATAAGGTGGGTGCTTGTGTCCGCAGCGTGCACGTCCATCTACTGCTTCCTGTGCGGGCTGCACTCGGACCTGACGCTGGCGCGCGTGCTGTTCGGGCAGCCGCAGGGCAACGCGCCCTACTTCCCGTGCCTGCTGGCGCACCAGAGCCACCCCAACGCCGAGCAGCTGCGCGACAACGGCTCCGCGCTCGTGTGCACCTTCTGCTACCACTCGCTGCTGAGCCAGTGGCGGAGGTACATGCCACTAGAAACTATCATAAATACACGACAAACTTTCACTATTACAAATATTGACATTGTTACAGGCACTATCACAAATTCAGTATTATTATAAACTCTCATACCAATACTGGCCAGTGACTTGAAAGCATGATTATCATTTTGGGTAATACTACTAATATTTTTAGTTTCTATGACGACACAAAAGAGAGTAGACTTAGACTTAGAAAGTACGTGGAATGAAAGGGTTCTAAATTAAATAAAACAATAAATCTATTTTTCCTTTTCAATATATTCACTATTTATTGGATCTATGGGTTAATTTTTCTAAACCCTCGAAATAATTTTTTTTCTTTCGCCTCAAAATGAACCAAAATTGCCTCCTTCACCTCATTATCGCCGGAATATTACTTTCCCCTTAAATCTTTTTTTTATATTGGGAAACAAATGAAAATCAATGAACAAAATTGAGGACTGTAAGGTGGGTAGACTAGTGATTCGAAGCTGTGCGTGTGCAGAGCAGCCATTGCAACTCTGCTCTTGTGAGTTGGTTCGTTGTCTTGCAAGAACAACACACCCTTAGGCAACTTTCCTCGACGTTTTTCTTTGATGGCCTCCTTAATTTGTTTAGTATCGATGCATAGTATTCTCCGGTTGTTTCTTCCTTTTTCTTTGTAATCAATCAGTATTATCCCCTCACGATCCCAAAAATTAGCAACAGCTAATTGTGACACCTTGAATTTCTTTGGGAGTGATGGGTCCTTTTAATGCTATTGCATGGACTCCTGTTTTGACTCAGGCTCATATTTCATCTCCAGTAACAATTCATTCCAAAATCTGTGCCGGTTCATCTCCACACAACTCCAAAAATTGTTTTGAAGCATCGACGCGCTGCTGTTTTTGAAGCGGTGTGAGCATTCTTGGAACTCATCTTGCATTGACTTTTGTCATATCCAGATGGTCATGTAGGATCCGCAGAATGGTGGTATCTGATACTCCAACTAATGCAGATAACTGTTTTTTCTTCAAACGGACGTCCTCCAGTATAATTTTTTCCACTTTTTCGATGATGTCTGATGTGGTGGCCTCAACTGGCCGTCCAGATCGGAGGTCGTCTTCAGTCGACCCTCGATATTTAAAAAGACCATGCCACTTATAAATCTTGGATTTACCAGGGCAATCCTCCCCATAAACGGCTTACATTTCATTTAAAATGGTTTGGCCTGTCTTTCCTTGCTTGGTAAGGAATTTTATCACGGCACGTTGTTCAATTTTCTTCATAGTTTCAGTTTTCTTCCGGATTGTTTAGCAGGCGAGTGTTCGTAAACGAAAGACGCAACATTGCTGAAACTCTATTTATATAGTAACTAGCGGTTCGCCCATGGCTTCGCCCGCTTAAAATACATGATTATTGATTTATTAAACAGAATTGATTGACAACTATAATGACTTCTAATATGATTTTTTACGACACTATCCTCAAAGAATTTTTGATTGTTTTGTGGGTGACACAGTATCATTACATAAAAATAAAATAATAAATATAAGTAAGTACACATACATATTCTAACCTAACTTACCTAACATTACATAACTAACTTAAATAAACATTAGTAAATATAAATAAAAATTATAAATAAAATAATACTTACCGATCGCTGCAACTGTGCCATAGGGACAAGTTCTATTACTTGCCGGAACCGGTCCCGCGGCCGGCCGGCGGCCGGCAATATAATAGTGTTGAATTGAACTTTGAATTTAATTTTATCCCGCACACACCACAATTACACCTATAGTTTTAAATAAAAAAATACGACCATTGTTGATATTTGATATTTATAAAATATACATAAAGCTAATTATTTATTACACGTATATATTTTTGTAACTATATGTTCTTTTCACCTATATAATATACTCTGTTAAATGTGCTGATGTCAGTGAATAATTTAATTTACTCATTCAGAAACAGCCTTAAATGTTAAATTATTGATTTGAAGGATTCATAATGTTCTTTGTAAAATAACTGTAATAATTGTATATTAACTCTTGTACAGTTTTTAAATTAGTTACATATATTATATGAACGAATCAACCAAAAAATCTTTGTATTTACTTGATATTTCTTTCAAGATCGTTCTTTATCTCTGTGTTGAATTAATTACGACTTCTTTCAAATGACGATAACTTTTTTTAATGAACCTATTTTGATGAACTAAACTTTAGTAGTTAAGTTGAGTTAAAACAAAGCAATTGGTGAAATTTTCAAGTAAATCGGTTCAGTACTTTCAGAGAAAAATGCGGACAAAAATATGTCGACAGACAGACAGACAAGAAATTAAAAAAAAATCTTTTTGCTTTCTATTATTATTTTTAAGTGTCCCTCTATCCATTTCAGTCAAAATGACTAAATATACAGACAAAATATTTTTACTGTCTTATTATATATAGAGATGATGAGTCCCCAAGTAGTATGATACTAAGCTCGCTGATAGTAAGCATCACCCCGTTGCAGGTACGAGGCGCTGGGCGGCGGCGGCGCGGAGCGGCGCGCCTACAACACGCACGACTACCACTGCCACCTCTGCGGCATCAAGACCTACCGCAAGCGCGTGCGCGCGCTGCCCATCAAGGTGCGGAGCGCCTTTGTATTTACTTTCTTATTATTTTAATTTACTATGTATAGACTAATTCAAACAAATTATTTTTTTTTTTTATAGGAATTCCCATTTTTAATGCAAAGGCGGACGGAGAATTCGTTGTTATTAGAGAATGGAGACTACGCCGTTGTATGCTTAGACTGTTATGAAAGTTTAAGGTAATCAGTTTTATAGTAATTTTTATTTTTCTCCTGAACTGAATGTCTTTACACTAGGTTCTCGGATTTCTTTTACGTTTTATGTGCGGGATGCAGCGTGAAGTAAAAAATAAATATATATTTAATTGATCTATATTTTTTAGGGTTCCGTACCTTTGAAGAAAAAAAGGAATCCTTATAAGATCATTTTGTTGTCCATCTGTCTGTTAAGAGCCTTTATTTCATTAACGCTTGGAGGTATCGAGTTAAAATTCAAACCATACAATCAGCTCTACGGCCTCATGATTTCCTAACCAAAAAAAATCTACATTAACTTAAAAAAAGATATAGAACGTATATAACGCAAAAACGCGTATTTTGACACTATAAAGGGAATCAAAAATTCATATGGTACGGAGGTACGCAATTAGAATTATGCAATTTGGTTTCTAGCATCTACAGGTAGTACTAATTTGGAAATACGAGGGGAGGTCCAAAAGTTCGTGGAATGGAGGGGGTGGAGTGGGGAATGGGGCGCTTGCTTAATGTCATACTACTTGGGGACTCATCATTAGTATATAAATAGAGTTTCAGCCCTGTTGCGTCATCATCAATTACTGCTGCAAACGCCCTTTACATAGGGAGGATTCACTCTTACCTACGTCACACTCTCCGCCGCCGTAAGAGGCGGTGAGGCCCGTCCTATCTCACGGCACGTCCGCGCCAACGGTGAAAACGGTGACGCTGTCAAGACCAGTCCAGATCAACAACAATATGTCCACTCGAAAAAAAATATATTGCGTTATTCGTTTACGAACACTCGCCAAACAAGTCAATCCGGAAGAAAAATGAAACTATAGAGAAAATTTAACACCGTGCTGTGTTAAAATTTTTTACCAAGCAAGGATCTTTCGATGGCCAAACCATTTTAAATGAAATGTAAGCCGTTTATGGGGACGATTGCCCTGGTAAATCCATGATTTATAAGTGGCATGGTCTTTTTAAACATGGTCGAGAGTCGATTGAAGACGACCCCCGCTCTGGACGGCCAGTTGAGGCCACCACATCAGACATCATCGAAAAAGTGGAAAAACTTGTACTGGAGGACGCCCTTTTGAAGAAAGCACAGTTATCTGCATTAGTTGGAGTATCAGATACCACCATTCTGCAGATCCTACATGATCATCTGGGTATGACAATAGTCAGTGCAAGATGGGTGCCAAGAATGCTCACAACACTTCAGAAACAGCAAGGCGTCGCTGCTTCAAAGGAATTTTCGGAGTTGTGGATATGAACGTGGAGATGAGCCTGAGTCAAAACAGGAGTCCATGCAATGGCATATAAAGGGCACACCACCCCCAAAGAAATTCAAGGTGTCACAATCGGCTGGAAAGTTGATGGCTACTGTTTTTTGGGATTGTGAGGGGATAATACTGATTAATTACAAAGAAAAGGGAAGAAACATACCCGGAGAATACTACACATCGATACTAAACAAATTAAAGGAGGCCATCAAAGAAAAACGCCGAGGAAAGTTAGCTAAGGGTGTGTTGCTCTTGCAAGACAACGCATCAGTTGACAAGAGCAGAGTTGCAATGGCTGATCTGCACACGCACTAGTTCCACCCACCTTACAGTCCAGACCTGGCCCCTAGTGATTTTAATTTGTTCCTCAACTAAAAAAAAGACTTCCATGACGACTTTGCGACGTCAATGAGGTGAAGGAGGCAGTTTTGGCCCATTTTGAGGCGAAAGAAAAAAAAACCGTCGAAATACGACAGTTTAGGAAAATTTATTCATAGATCCAATAAATGTATTCAGCTACAGGATGATTATAGTGAAAAGGAAAAATAGATTTATTGTTTCATTTAATTTAGAACCCTTTCATTCCACGAACTTGTAGACCTCCTCTCGTAGATCTGAAAACTTTACATTTGTGATTAAATCTTAAAAAAAATAAATAGCCAAAAGTGGAGCAAAATTTGGTATTAAAGCCGCTAGTTTAAGTGAGACTTAACTTAACTTAGCTTCACGCTTTATCCCTTGCGGGGTAGTCAGAGAGAACGGAGCGCCAAACGCTACGGTCTCTACATACCTCTTTCGCCTCGTCCACTGTCATCAACCTCTTCATACATGCCCTTCGGGGGATCCTCATGCTTTTTACGTGACCTTCCTCCAGTATCTTTGATACTGTGTTTTCGAAGGTCAACCGAGGTCTCCCCCTACCTCTCTTACCGCTCACTTTTCCATCATAAATCTTTTTTGTCATTCTGTCATCACTCATTCGTTCGACGTGCCCAAACCAGCTGAGCACGTTCTTCTTCATTCTCACCGTGACATCCTCGCTAGTACCTGCCATTCTGTGTACCTCTTCATTGCAGATTCGATCAGCTAAGCTGACTCCGCATATCCTACGAAGAGATCGCATCTCCACAGCATTCATCTTTCTTTCATTCTTCTTCTGTAATACCCACGTTTCGCTGCCGTATAACAGAGTCGGTACCAAAACTGCATTGTGTACGGCCAAACGCGCAGCTGTGCTGACGTTTCGCCGTCTCATCAATGCAGCTAAGGCTCCGTTAACCTTGTCACCGGCAGCAATACGCCTTTCCACATCCATCTCGTATCTTCCATCTCTACTGAACATACTTCCTAAGTATACCACTTCATTCACTTGTTCTAATATCATACTATTTACACTGATCTTGCATTCCGTCCTTTCTTCATCTCTTTCAAAAATCAGAACCTTTGTCTTATTCACATTGAGGCTTAGACCATTATATTCACACCCTTCTTTCAGAGTGGTGACCAATGCCTGCAACTCGCATTCTGATGATGCAATAAGCACTGCATCATCTGCGTACAGCAGGCAATTCACATTCAGGTCACCTACTTTCACTCCCATATCACTTTGTTTCACTCCTTGGAGATAGTTTAAGTGAGGTATAAGATAAAAGGGCTCTTACTAAGCTAAGCCTGAATTTTATCTCAAATCTCCAATTTTTGTACGGAACCTTCGGTGGGCGAGCCTGAATCGCGCTTATCCGGGTTTTTTATTAAAGTTGCACTTTGTTTTATTGTGAAGTAAATGCTATACATGATGGACTTTTTTTAAATTGATTTAGTCGTTGATTTAATAACAATGTTATGTGGAATTAAGGAATGAAGACTTTTCAAAATATGAAAATATGGATAGCGATGTAACGTGTTTTTTCATATAATCTCTATTGGGATAATCAAGAAGAGTCCGAATTCATAGTGTCATAATATGTGCAGAACGCAGGCGGCGGACTACTCCCGGCGCGGAGTGCCCGTGGACAAGCGCGAGTACAACTGGCTGCAGCAGCCGCCCCCGCCCGAGGACAGCGCCGACGTCACCATCGCGCGCCTGCCCTCCGGCGACCGCAGCGACAAGCTGGTGAGCACACCTCCCTCCCCCTAATACACTGTTTACATACACTCTTACATTTGGTTGGTTGGACAAGCGCGAGTACAACTGGCTGCAGCAGCCGCCCCCGCCCGAGGACAGCGCCGACGTCACCATCGCGCGCCTGCCCTCCGGCGACCGCAGCGACAAGCTGGTGAGCACACCTCCCTCCCCCTAATACACTGTTTACATACACTCTTACATTTGGTTGGTTGGACAAGCGCGAGTACAACTGGCTGCAGCAGCCGCCCCCGCCCGAGGACAGCGCCGACGTCACCATCGCGCGCCTGCCCTCCGGCGACCGCAGCGACAAGCTGGTGAGCACACCTCCCTCCCCCTAATACACTGTTTACATACACTCTTACATTTGGTTGGTTGGACAAGCGCGAGTACAACTGGCTGCAGCAGCCGCCCCCGCCCGAGGATAGCGCCGACGTCACCATCGCGCGCCTGCCCTCCGGCGACCGCAGCGACAAGCTGGTGAGCACACCTCCCTCCCCCTAATACACTGTTTACATACACTCTTACATTTGGTTGGTTGGACAAGCGCGAGTACAACTGGCTGCAGCAGCCGCCCCCGCCCGAGGACAGCGCCGACGTCACCATCGCGCGCCTGCCCTCCGGCGACCGCAGCGACAAGCTGGTGAGCACACCTCCCTCCCCCTAATACACTGTTTACATACACTCTTACATTTGGTTGGTTGGACAAGCGCGAGTACAACTGGCTGCAGCAGCCGCCCCCGCCCGAGGACAGCGCCGACGTCACCATCGCGCGCCTGCCCTCCGGCGACCGCAGCGACAAGCTGGTGAGCACACCTCCCTCCCCCTAATACACTGTTTACATACACTCTTACATTTGGTTGGTTGGACAAGCGCGAGTACAACTGGCTGCAGCAGCCGCCCCCGCCCGAGGACAGCGCCGACGTCACCATCGCGCGCCTGCCCTCCGGCGACCGCAGCGACAAGCTGGTGAGCACACCTCCCTCCCCCTAATACACTGTTTACATACACTCTTACATTTGGTTGGTTGGACAAGCGCGAGTACAACTGGCTGCAGCAGCCGCCCCCGCCCGAGGACAGCGCCGACGTCACCATCGCGCGCCTGCCCTCCGGCGACCGCAGCGACAAGCTGGTGAGCACACCTCCCTCCCCCTAATACACTGTTTACATACACTCTTACATTTGGTTGGTTGGACAAGCGCGAGTACAACTGGCTGCAGCAGCCGCCCCCGCCCGAGGACAGCGCCGACGTCACCATCGCGCGCCTGCCCTCCGGCGACCGCAGCGACAAGTTGGTGAGCACACCTCCCTCCCCCTAATACACTGTTTACATACACTCTTACATTTGGTTGGTTGGACAAGCGCGAGTACAACTGGCTGCAGCAGCCGCCCCCGCCCGAGGACAGCGCCGACGTCACCATCGCGCGCCTGCCCTCCGGCGACCGCAGCGACAAGCTGGTGAGCACACCTCCCTCCCCCTAATACACTGTTTACATACACTCTTACATTTGGTTGGTTGGACAAGCGCGAGTACAACTGGCTGCAGCAGCCGCCCCCGCCCGAGGACAGCGCCGACGTCACCATCGCGCGCCTGCCCTCCGGCGACCGCAGCGACAAGCTGGTGAGCACACCTCCCTCCCCCTAATACACTGTTTACATACACTCTTACATTTGGTTGGTTGGACAAGCGCGAGTACAACTGGCTGCAGCAGCCGCCCCCGCCCGAGGACAGCGCCGACGTCACCATCGCGCGCCTGCCCTCCGGCGACCGCAGCGACAAGCTGGTGAGCACACCTCCCTCCCCCTAATACACTGTTTACATACACTCTTACATTTGGTTGGTTGGACAAGCGCGAGTACAACTGGCTGCAGCAGCCGCCCCCGCCCGAGGACAGCGCCGACGTCACCATCGCGCGCCTGCCCTCCGGCGACCGCAGCGACAAGTTGGTGAGCACACCTCCCTCCCCCTAATACACTGTTTACATACACTCTTACATTTGGTTGGTTGGACAAGCGCGAGTACAACTGGCTGCAGCAGCCGCCCCCGCCCGAGGACAGCGCCGACGTCACCATCGCGCGCCTGCCCTCCGGCGACCGCAGCGACAAGCTGGTGAGCACACCTCCCTCCCCCTAATACACTGTTTACATACACTCTTACATTTGGTTGGTTGGACAAGCGCGAGTACAACTGGCTGCAGCAGCCGCCCCCGCCCGAGGACAGCGCCGACGTCACCATCGCGCGCCTGCCCTCCGGCGACCGCAGCGACAAGCTGGTGAGCACACCTCCCTCCCCCTAATACACTGTTTACATACACTCTTACATTTGGTTGGTTGGACAAGCGCGAGTACAACTGGCTGCAGCAGCCGCCCCCGCCCGAGGACAGCGCCGACGTCACCATCGCGCGCCTGCCCTCCGGCGACCGCAGCGACAAGCTGGTGAGCACACCTCCCTCCCCCTAATACACTGTTTACATACACTCTTACATTTGGTTGGTTGGACAAGCGCGAGTACAACTGGCTGCAGCAGCCGCCCCCGCCCGAGGACAGCGCCGACGTCACCATCGCGCGCCTGCCCTCCGGCGACCGCAGCGACAAGCTGGTGAGCACACCTCCCTCCCCCTAATACACTGTTTACATACACTCTTACATTTGGTTGGTTGGACAAGCGCGAGTACAACTGGCTGCAGCAGCCGCCCCCGCCCGAGGACAGCGCCGACGTCACCATCGCGCGCCTGCCCTCCGGCGACCGCAGCGACAAGCTGGTGAGCACACCTCCCTCCCCCTAATACACTGTTTACATACACTCTTACATTTGGTTGGTTGGACAAGCGCGAGTACAACTGGCTGCAGCAGCCGCCCCCGCCCGAGGACAGCGCCGACGTCACCATCGCGCGCCTGCCCTCCGGCGACCGCAGCGACAAGCTGGTGAGCACACCTCCCTCCCCCTAATACACTGTTTACATACACTCTTACATTTGGTTGGTTGGACAAGCGCGAGTACAACTGGCTGCAGCAGCCGCCCCCGCCCGAGGACAGCGCCGACGTCACCATCGCGCGCCTGCCCTCCGGCGACCGCAGCGACAAGCTGGT
>JAJHJA010001572.1:0-12661 GCA_021202915.1 Heliconius himera | reverse complement strand
AAGTGCTACGTGCGTACCTCCGGTCGTGTTTAAAAGTTATTTTTCTCTATAAAAATTTAATGAAACAATGATGCGTTTCGACAGATCGAAAGCGAAGAATACCCGCCCGCTCGGAGACATCGAAAGATCGCCGTGCGACCGCCCGTCGACCTCCTCGAGGACCTCCAAGTGGAGCATCGTAAAACACCCGCGATGCCCGGCTCGCTCAGCGTCAGCGGCCCACCGCGGCCGCCGTTGTCGAGTACGCCGAGTGTTGTTACAGAGGTGAGTGTCTGTGTATATATTATTATTTAACATATACATATATAAATATATTCTCTTTGTTTTCTTTTCTTTCCTCTTTTAGAATTTAAACTTAAAAAATAAAAAATAAAAATAAAATGAACAATATATATATATATATATATATATATATATATATATATATATATATATATATATTGTTCGATATCGAACTTCGCCGCCGTCGTCGTCGTCGTCGTGGTCATCATATCGGTCGTTTCATATCAAAGGAGACTGCGTGCGTCACTTTACCGCGACGTAGGATTTTATGGTTATTATGTGTTCACTACGCTAACAATTGTATATTGCAAGTGGGATTGCTTATTAGTAGATTACAAACGTTCCTACTACTACAATCAAATATTAATTATAATGTTGTGTGTATATACATACGAGTACATAATAATAATAATAGGCATCAATCACTCATCATTAAATCTCTCTCGTATTGAGTGTCTATATAGGTAATATATTATTAATTGTTTATTTACTGAAATGTACTAAATGTGTAAATAGTTAGTAAATCCTCTTCTACACCATTCACTCTCGCAACGTTCGAGTGTAGTGTGTCTAGTGTGTGTGTGTGTGTGTGTGTGTGTGTGTGTGTGTGTGTGTGTGTGTGTGTGTGTGTGTGTGTGTGTGTAATATCATATAGTCATAATAAAATCATTAAGATTTTCAATGTTTACCACAGACTCCGTTGCTAATGTCAACGTGTCAGTGGTGGCAACACGTTCGTGACGTCCTTGTGGCCGTGAAACATATTTTATTTGTTTCTTTTGAAATGTGTGCGGCCCTGAGAAGGGCCTTTTTTTTTTTTTTCTGTCGCCACAATAGTAAGCCGACGGAGAGACGGAGAGATTATGGGCGGGCGGGTTCGAGGGTGTCATAATCTAGATGTAAACGATTACACTGACCGCGTCCGTGCACACACACACACACACGCACGGAGACAGAGACACCAACCCCTCAGCCCCCACTCACCCCCGCACACTTCACAATTCTTCTCGCTCTCGTCGGTTTCACTAGAGTGGCGGCGTACTGGTCTTCGCGGTCTTCAGTTTTATTATTAACCGCCGAAGCCGTACAGAGTGCGCCCCTGCCGCTTCAGGGCGTACACGACGTCCATGGCGGTGACGGTCTTCCTCTTGGCGTGCTCCGTGTAAGTGACGGCGTCGCGGATCACGTTCTCGAGGAACACCTTCAGCACTCCGCGAGTCTCCTCGTATATCAGGCCGGATATACGTTTGACGCCGCCCCTGCGGGCGAGACGACGGATCGCCGGCTTCGTGATGCCCTGGATGTTATCGCGCAGCACTTTCCTGTGACGCTTCGCTCCACCTTTCCCCAGACCCTTTCCACCTTTACCGCGACCGGTCATGTCGACTATAAACTTGTATTACT
This sequence comes from Heliconius himera, assembly GCA_021202915.1. Lineage (NCBI taxonomy): Eukaryota > Metazoa > Arthropoda > Insecta > Lepidoptera > Nymphalidae > Heliconius > Heliconius himera. Next base: position 10,975 of record JAJHJA010001572.1, on the reverse strand, counting down.
TTATTACTTCACGCGAGCGACGGGGAGACGTTCGACTACGAACGTACGGTTGATACTTGTGATACCAACATCGGATTTCACCCTACATTATATGCTTTTGCGTTCGGCTGTTGTCGGCTACACTCGTCTGTGGTGGGGGGAGGGGGGAAGAGTACGATTTATAATAATAATAAAGAATAATAATAATAATAATATTACTACTAATAATAATAATAATGATGATGATGATAATAAATAAACTGAACTTCTCATTTTCTAATTCCAATTTGATGATATCAGATGATACACTTCAATTTATAAATTATAATAATAATTATTATTTAATATATTATTTATTTATTATCTGTCTGTATGTATTTTATTTTTATTTATTTATTTATTTTTAAATACTTTCATCATTTTTTTTTTTTTTTTTTTTAATTATCGTTCTCTCTCTCTCTCTCTCTCCCCCCTTTTGTTTCAGGCATGTTTAAGTATGTTGTTTATTTGTGTGTGTATATTATATTTTATACTATTATAGACGATTCGTTGTACACGTTTGAAACTATTATATTAATCTCTCTCTCTCTCTCTCTCTCTCTCTCTCTCTCTCAAAATATAAATATCAGAACAATTTGTGGCCCTGAGAAGGGCCTTTTGGTTACATAAACAATAATAACGATATCGTCGCGCAATATCGTCGTCGTCGTTGTTGCAATTGTAAAAAAAAAAAAAAAAATTTTTTTTTTTTTTTTTACAATTACGCACGTTCGCCTCTGATCCTGCGGGCGAGCTGGATGTCCTTCGGCATAATGGTGACACGTTTGGCGTGAATCGCGCAAAGGTTGGTGTCCTCGAAGAGGCTCACCAGATACGCCTCGCTCGCCTCCTGGAGGGCCATCACGGCGGAGCTCTGGAACCGCAGGTCGGTCTTGAAGTCCTGCGCGATCTCACGCACCAAACGCTGGAAGGGCAGCTTGCGGATCAGAAGCTCCGTGCTCTTCTGGTAGCGACGAATCTCACGTAGGGCGACGGTGCCGGGCCTGTACCTGTGGGGCTTCTTCACGCCGCCGGTGGCCGGTGCGCTCTTGCGAGCCGCCTTGGTGGCGAGCTGCTTGCGCGGCGCCTTACCACCGGTGGACTTGCGGGCGGTTTGCTTGGTGCGAGCCATGTTAGTTTCTCTTACACACAAACAACACTTGTACGGAACCAAATAACTAACCGACCGACTGACTGACTGACTGACTGACTGACTGACGATTGCGGAACGTCTGTTTATCGTGTACTATCCGGCCGCCTTTTTATGAACAACACACTACACTCTCCGCTCCGCTCTATCGCGCAGCCGTCGTCCCTTTCGCGCGCGCGAAACGAAACGCTCCGAAAAGGAACGAGCGAGGCGAACGGGCACGGGCACGGGCACGGGCACGGGCACGGGCGTCGGGCGGTGAGACTATCTCGTCGAACGAACGAACAAACAAACAACAGCCAATACATATCAAATGATAAATATCAAATAGGAATATATTTATTTATAATGAAAATAATATAAATTTTATTTATTATTATTATTATTATTTTTTGACCCGTAGCCGTAACTGGTGGATTAATGATAGGATTAGAATTGAATTATCAATTATGTGCTAATTATCATTTATTATTATTATTATTATGTAGTAATTTATTATTAATTTTTTGTATTATTATGATTATTTTTCTAATTAATATGTCATTAGTTGATTGACATTCGTGTGTATATATTACTATTATTATAATTTTTTTTTTTTTTTTATTTTTTTTTTTTGATTAGTCTATATATTCACACGTGCATACTTCAAACTAACTAACTAACTCGAGGTAGACGTCTTGCGAGAAACTGTATTATAATTATTTTTAACATGAATCATATAGTGGCCCTTAAAAGGGCCTTTTGAGAATGCGCGCGACGACCGTTGATGACGATGATGCCGATGATGCCGATGCTGTTGTTGGTGGCGTATGCGTAGTGTATGGTAGTAATACACCACCGGTGCATACCAGACGAAGACGCACACCACCACCACGCAGCACACTTTAGCACAACAACAACACCACCACCATACACACACACACACACACACACACACACCGTCACACGGCACGTTCGCGAGCGCATTCGATTTTTAACTTCGTCTCTTCGACGGACCACTTCACTTGGAGCTCGTGTACTTGGTGACGGCCTTGGTGCCTTCGCTGACTGCGTGCTTGGCCAACTCGCCGGGCAACAGGAGCCTCACGGATGTCTGCACCTCCCTGGACGTGATCGTGGACCTCTTGTTGTAGTGGGCGAGTCGCGACGCCTCGGCGGCGATGCGCTCGAAGATGTCGTTCACGAACGAGTTCATGATGGACATCGCCTTACTGGAGATGCCGGTGTCCGGGTGGACTTGTTTGAGCACTTTGTAGATGTAGATGGCGTAGCTCTCCTTCCTCTTGTGCTTCTTCTTCTTCTTGTCCGACTTGGAGATGTTCTTTTGGGCCTTACCGGATTTCTTGGCGGCCTTTCCGCTAGTCTTGGGCGGCATGATAACTAGTTTGTATTGTATACCACTATCGATGAGAAAGAAAGATATGTATACACACACACACACACTGAGCGTGCGGGACGTTTGTTAAAAAAATACTGCGGCAGCGGGTTGTAGTCACGTTCTGTGGACGCACAAGCGCTTACGACGAGCACTAGCTTTTGAGAGGGAATCGACCAATACGAACGCCGTACGGCCCAAGAAAAACGGGGCACGGGTGGCGACGAAAGAGCCCCCCCCCCCTTTCCCTCCGTTTCCCTCCCTCACTCCGGCGCGTATCGTGTGCTCCTCATATTTGCATTCGTATACTTTTATATATATATATATATATATATATATATATATATACATATACATTACTTATATATGTATGTATATGTGCGTATTCCTATTGGACAATTTTTATAACATTCCTGTTGTCAATGTGACCTTCTTTCTTTTTGTTTTTTAAATATTGAAAGGGTGGGCAGGCGGAGCCTAGTGTTAAGACACTCCGTTCCCCACTTTGTACCGAATTCTGGAAGCATTGCGTACTGAGTGGCAGAACTCAGACAAAGAGAGAGCGAAGAAAAAAAAAATGGAATCTCGAGTGGGGATCGAACCCACAACCAGTAGGTTCTACAGTCACACTTCGTGCCGCTGCGCCACGACACGTATTATTATTATTATTGTTTTTTTTTTTTTTTTTTTTCTTTTTTTTTTACAATATTTAATAAACATAGGAACGTGTAACTTTTTTTTTTTTTTGTTGTTTTGTATTAAAATATAGATCTGTGTGTGTGTGTGTGTGTGTGTGTGTGTGTGTGTGTGTGTGTGTGTGTATAGTAGTGTCATATTGTGATTTTGAAGACGTCTACCATAATGAAACGTTTTATGCAATTTAGAAGCGTTCACAGAAATATTTTGTGGCCCTTAAAAGGGCCTTTTAATTAAAAAAAAAAATAATAACCAAAAAAAAAAGAAGAAAACCAAATACACAACACAAGCACACATAACACCGTGCACCGTGCGCACCACTAGAGTGAGTGAGTGAATTAGGCTTTCTTCTCGGTCTTCTTCGGTAAGAGGACTGCTTGGATGTTGGGCAGTACACCTCCCTGCGCGATCGTAACTCCCGAGAGCAACTTGTTCAACTCCTCGTCATTACGGATCGCCAATTGGAGATGCCTCGGGATGATTCTGGTCTTCTTGTTGTCCCGAGCGGCGTTTCCGGCCAACTCGAGCACTTCGGCGGCCAGATACTCCATCACGGCGGCCAGGTAGACCGGTGCACCGGCTCCCACGCGTTCTGCGTAGTTCCCTTTTCTCAAAAGTCTATGTATGCGGCCCACTGGAAATTGAAGTCCGGCACGGTTGGAACGAGACTTTGCCTTTCCCTTCACTTTGCCACCTTTACCGCGACCCGACATGATGGTGGTGCACGAGAGTAAGACTAAACACAAAGACAATATTAAAATACGCGAGCGCTCACGGTCGCGAGCAGCGGACTAGTGTATGCGGGTTTTTAAAAACCGCCATTTTTGTACTATATACGTGTGCCTCGCAAGCGTTTTCGGTGGGGACGCAAGCCAGCGGCCTCCTAGACGATTGTGGCGCACGACGTCGCACGACAATCGGCGAAGTAAGCCGAGCGATTAGTTCTTTCTTTTAAATAATTAATTTATGAATTAAAAATATATATATATAATAAATTTAAAAAAAAAATAAAAATAAAAAAAAAAAAATAATTATGTAATAACAAATAAATAAATAAAAAAAAAAAAAAATATAGTTTTTTTTTTTTTTTTTTTTAATATATATTGCTATTTGTGTAATGATTTTATATTTATAAGTTTTAATATTCGCAATAATATCGACCGGTCTTTGCCTAATAAAAAAAAAAAAAAAAAAAAAAAAAAAAGAAAAGTGTTCTTTTTTTTGAAAAAGGATGCGTCACGGTGTGGTCGGAAAATTCGAGAAACTCACTTTTAAACTTGGAGCGGAAGGAATATGAGTTCTGTAAAAGTTGATTTCTTTGCATGTTGTTTTATTTTTGTGTTTTTATTAATTAATATACAAAATTTAATTTGTGTTTTAACTGTTTTCCAGTGTGAGTGAAAGTGTAGATAGTGCAAATAGCGAGGGAATGTCGGGGCGAATACATCATAACACGTAATAAGGTTAGTTTATTTGTTGTCACCATTTATATATATATATATATGTGTGAACGAAGTGAGTAAATAATGTTGTTTTATAATGTGTTTTATAATTATCCTTGGATATTAGGGTTAAAGTTATCGTTTCACCAGTTCGTATTAATTAATTAATTTAAATAAATAATAAAATATATATTATTCTTTCTTTCTTGTTTTTAAGAGACGTCAATGTCATAGCTGAACGAAGTATTTACTCGCTTCGTTTACATTTATATAATATATATTTCTTATTTTTGTTTTTTGTTTTCTCCATAAGACCGAGACGTTCGTCGTTGAAACTTTACCATTCCTATATTAGGTATAGGTGTATTTAGAAACTTTTGTTAGCCCTGAGAAGGGCTTTTTGTCGTGCTGTTATTGCAGCACATATACACATCGCCGTCACACACGCACACACACAACACACAAGCTATTCTCGTGAAGCGCTCGCGCGTTATTTAACGTTCGTTTTGCACTTATTTTATTTTATACATTCACTTTTTCGGCGTGGCGGACGCGGCCTTCTTTGCCGCCGGCTTGGATCTGGGCGTCGCTGCCTTCTTTGGCTTGGGCGCTTTGGGCTTCTTCGTAGGCGGCTTGGCGGTCTTCTTCGCCTTCGAAGCGGCGGCTCCGCCCTTCGCCTTCGAAGCGGAGGATGCGGCGGAGGCGGCGGCGGAGGCCTTCTTGGCTGCTGCGGCGGCGGGCTTCTTCTTCGCAGCGGCCGCTTTCTTGTCCTTCACTGCCGCCGCCTTCGATTTGGACTTGGACGGCGAGGACGCTGCGGCGGCCGCTGCGGCGGCTGCTGCGGCACCTTTCTTGCCGGCCCTGCCGCCGGCGGACGCCGCCGCGGGCGCTCCGGACGCCTTCTTCGTTCGCGACGAGGCGGAGGCCGACGACGACGGGCCGGACGCTGCGGCGGAGGATCCCTTGCCGGCGCCGCCGGCCGCCGACTGCTTGCTCTTCGAAGCGGACGATTTGGACTCGAGTTTGAAACTGCCAGAAGCGCCCTTGCCCTTGGTCTGTATCAAAGCGCCGGACTCGACGGCGCTCTTTAGGTATTTTCTAATGAACGGGGCCAATTTCTCGGCGTCCACCTTGTACTGGGCCGCTATGTACTTTTTGATAGCCTGCAGAGACGAACCGCTGCGCTCCTTGAGCTCCTTGATGGCGCTGTTGACCATCTCGGAGGTCTTGGGGTGGGTCGGTTTCGCTTTCGGCTTCTTAGCGGCGGCGGCGGCGGAGGCGGCGCCCGCAGACTTTGGTTTCTTCGCCGGGGTGACGGGAGCGGGAGCTTCTGATGCTACTGCGGCGTCGGCCATTATTGTTTTTGTTATTGTTATTTATTTATTTATTTATTTATTTATTTATTTATTTATTTATTTATTTATTTATTATTACACGCACACGCGCACACGATCACCACTCACAAAGAGAACTAAATTGTTATGAACGGAGACGACGCGGGAATTATAGTTTATATACACACATATATATCGCGCGCGCGAGGACTACGTTGTACGATACTGGCGTGGCAGAGGTCGCTAGTGGCAGTAAGAGCGTTAGTGATACCGTGAGGAGAGCCGCGGTGTCGCTGGACATTTTCTCGTACGAACGCTTAAAACTTTTCACTAACAGGCGTCTAGAAAATTATAATTTTTACATTATTCGAGACATTGGGACGGACCCGCGACCCGTGACGGCCTCCGCCGTGAACCTGTCCACCGGCTCGCCGCCCGAAAGCTATGGCACGCGTCGATTTGAATGAAATACGAGCTGTCGAATTCGTCGAAGTGCTACGTGCGTACCTCCGGTCGTGTTTAAAAGTTATTTTTCTCTATAAAAATTTAATGAAACAATGATGCGTTTCGACAGATCGAAAGCGAAGAATACCCGCCCGCTCGGAGACATCGAAAGATCGCCGTGCGACCGCCCGTCGACCTCCTCGAGGACCTCCAAGTGGAGCATCGTAAAACACCCGCGATGCCCGGCTCGCTCAGCGTCAGCGGCCCACCGCGGCCGCCGTTGTCGAGTACGCCGAGTGTTGTTACAGAGGTGAGTGTCTGTGTATATATTATTATTTAACATATACATATATAAATATATTCTCTTTGTTTTCTTTTCTTTCCTCTTTTAGAATTTAAACTTAAAAAATAAAAAATAAAAATAAAATGAACAATATATATATATATATATATATATATATATATATATATATATATATATATATATATGTTCGATATCGAACTTCGCCGCCGTCGTCGTCGTCGTCGTGGTCATCATATCGGTCGTTTCATATCAAAGGAGACTGCGTGCGTCACTTTACCGCGACGTAGGATTTTATGGTTATTATGTGTTCACTACGCTAACAATTGTATATTGCAAGTGGGATTGCTTATTAGTAGATTACAAACGTTCCTACTACTACAATCAAATATTAATTATAATGTTGTGTGTATATACATACGAGTACATAATAATAATAATAGGCATCAATCACTCATCATTAAATCTCTCTCGTATTGAGTGTCTATATAGGTAATATATTATTAATTGTTTATTTACTGAAATGTACTAAATGTGTAAATAGTTAGTAAATCCTCTTCTACACCATTCACTCTCGCAACGTTCGAGTGTAGTGTGTCTAGTGTGTGTGTGTGTGTGTGTGTGTGTGTGTGTGTGTGTGTGTGTGTGTGTGTGTGTGTGTGTGTGTGTGTGTTGTAATATCATATAGTCATAATAAAATCATTAAGATTTTCAATGTTTACCACAGACTCCGTTGCTAATGTCAACGTGTCAGTGGTGGCAACACGTTCGTGACGTCCTTGTGGCCGTGAAACATATTTTATTTGTTTCTTTTGAAATGTGTGCGGCCCTGAGAAGGGCCTTTTTTTTTTTTTTCTGTCGCCACAATAGTAAGCCGACGGAGAGACGGAGAGATTATGGGCGGGCGGGTTCGAGGGTGTCATAATCTAGATGTAAACGATTACACTGACCGCGTCCGTGCACACACACACACACACGCACGGAGACAGAGACACCAACCCCTCAGCCCCCACTCACCCCCGCACACTTCACAATTCTTCTCGCTCTCGTCGGTTTCACTAGAGTGGCGGCGTACTGGTCTTCGCGGTCTTCAGTTTTATTATTAACCGCCGAAGCCGTACAGAGTGCGCCCCTGCCGCTTCAGGGCGTACACGACGTCCATGGCGGTGACGGTCTTCCTCTTGGCGTGCTCCGTGTAAGTGACGGCGTCGCGGATCACGTTCTCGAGGAACACCTTCAGCACTCCGCGAGTCTCCTCGTATATCAGGCCGGATATACGTTTGACGCCGCCCCTGCGGGCGAGACGACGGATCGCCGGCTTCGTGATGCCCTGGATGTTATCGCGCAGCACTTTCCTGTGACGCTTCGCTCCACCTTTCCCCAGACCCTTTCCACCTTTACCGCGACCGGTCATGTCGACTATAAACTTGTATTACTTTATTACTTCACGCGAGCGACGGGGAGACGTTCGACTACGAACGTACGGTTGATACTTGTGATACCAACATCGGATTTCACCCTACATTATATGCTTTTGCGTTCGGCTGTTGTCGGCTACACTCGTCTGTGGTGGGGGGAGGGGGGAAGAGTACGATTTATAATAATAATAAAGAATAATAATAATAATAATATTACTACTAATAATAATAATAATGATGATGATGATAATAAATAAACTGAACTTCTCATTTTCTAATTCCAATTTGATGATATCAGATGATACACTTCAATTTATAAATTATAATAATAATTATTATTTAATATATTATTTATTTATTATCTGTCTGTATGTATTTTATTTTTATTTATTTATTTATTTTTAAATACTTTCATCATTTTTTTTTTTTTTTTTTTTAATTATCGTTCTCTCTCTCTCTCTCTCTCCCCCCTTTTGTTTCAGGCATGTTTAAGTATGTTGTTTATTTGTGTGTGTATATTATATTTTATACTATTATAGACGATTCGTTGTACACGTTTGAAACTATTATATTAATCTCTCTCTCTCTCTCTCTCTCTCTCTCTCTCTCTCAAAATATAAATATCAGAACAATTTGTGGCCCTGAGAAGGGCCTTTTGGTTACATAAACAATAATAACGATATCGTCGCGCAATATCGTCGTCGTCGTTGTTGCAATTGTAAAAAAAAAAAAAAAAATTTTTTTTTTTTTTTTTACAATTACGCACGTTCGCCTCTGATCCTGCGGGCGAGCTGGATGTCCTTCGGCATAATGGTGACACGTTTGGCGTGAATCGCGCAAAGGTTGGTGTCCTCGAAGAGGCTCACCAGATACGCCTCGCTCGCCTCCTGGAGGGCCATCACGGCGGAGCTCTGGAACCGCAGGTCGGTCTTGAAGTCCTGCGCGATCTCACGCACCAAACGCTGGAAGGGCAGCTTGCGGATCAGAAGCTCCGTGCTCTTCTGGTAGCGACGAATCTCACGTAGGGCGACGGTGCCGGGCCTGTACCTGTGGGGCTTCTTCACGCCGCCGGTGGCCGGTGCGCTCTTGCGAGCCGCCTTGGTGGCGAGCTGCTTGCGCGGCGCCTTACCACCGGTGGACTTGCGGGCGGTTTGCTTGGTGCGAGCCATGTTAGTTTCTCTTACACACAAACAACACTTGTACGGAACCAAATAACTAACCGACCGACTGACTGACTGACTGACTGACTGACTGACGATTGCGGAACGTCTGTTTATCGTGTACTATCCGGCCGCCTTTTTATGAACAACACACTACACTCTCCGCTCCGCTCTATCGCGCAGCCGTCGTCCCTTTCGCGCGCGCGAAACGAAACGCTCCGAAAAGGAACGAGCGAGGCGAACGGGCACGGGCACGGGCACGGGCACGGGCACGGGCGTCGGGCGGTGAGACTATCTCGTCGAACGAACGAACAAACAAACAACAGCCAATACATATCAAATGATAAATATCAAATAGGAATATATTTATTTATAATGAAAATAATATAAATTTTATTTATTATTATTATTATTATTTTTTGACCCGTAGCCGTAACTGGTGGATTAATGATAGGATTAGAATTGAATTATCAATTATGTGCTAATTATCATTTATTATTATTATTATTATGTAGTAATTTATTATTAATTTTTTGTATTATTATGATTATTTTTCTAATTAATATGTCATTAGTTGATTGACATTCGTGTGTATATATTACTATTATTATAATTTTTTTTTTTTTTTTATTTTTTTTTTTTGATTAGTCTATATATTCACACGTGCATACTTCAAACTAACTAACTAACTCGAGGTAGACGTCTTGCGAGAAACTGTATTATAATTATTTTTAACATGAATCATATAGTGGCCCTTAAAAGGGCCTTTTGAGAATGCGCGCGACGACCGTTGATGACGATGATGCCGATGATGCCGATGCTGTTGTTGGTGGCGTATGCGTAGTGTATGGTAGTAATACACCACCGGTGCATACCAGACGAAGACGCACACCACCACCACGCAGCACACTTTAGCACAACAACAACACCACCACCATACACACACACACACACACACACACACACCGTCACACGGCACGTTCGCGAGCGCATTCGATTTTTAACTTCGTCTCTTCGACGGACCACTTCACTTGGAGCTCGTGTACTTGGTGACGGCCTTGGTGCCTTCGCTGACTGCGTGCTTGGCCAACTCGCCGGGCAACAGGAGCCTCACGGATGTCTGCACCTCCCTGGACGTGATCGTGGACCTCTTGTTGTAGTGGGCGAGTCGCGACGCCTCGGCGGCGATGCGCTCGAAGATGTCGTTCACGAACGAGTTCATGATGGACATCGCCTTACTGGAGATGCCGGTGTCCGGGTGGACTTGTTTGAGCACTTTGTAGATGTAGATGGCGTAGCTCTCCTTCCTCTTGTGCTTCTTCTTCTTCTTGTCCGACTTGGAGATGTTCTTTTGGGCCTTACCGGATTTCTTGGCGGCCTTTCCGCTAGTCTTGGGCGGCATGATAACTAGTTTGTATTGTATACCACTATCGATGAGAAAGAAAGATATGTATACACACACACACACACTGAGCGTGCGGGACGTTTGTTAAAAAAATACTGCGGCAGCGGGTTGTAGTCACGTTCTGTGGACGCACAAGCGCTTACGACGAGCACTAGCTTTTGAGAGGGAATCGACCAATACGAACGCCGTACGGCCCAAGAAAAACGGGGCACGGGTGGCGACGAAAGAGCCC
>JAJHJA010001571.1:0-10613 GCA_021202915.1 Heliconius himera | reverse complement strand
GGTGATTTCACCGTTTTTTATTAGACGAAGATATTGAAACTTACGAGTGAAAAGTATTCCAACATCAAGGAAATTTTATAAAGATAATCTTTGGCTTTTATAAATCAGCTTCACGCTGTATCCCGCACACAATAGGGTAGACATAGGGAACCTAGTGTTAAGCCACTCCGTTGCCCACTTTCTGCCGAATTCTGGAGGCATTGCGTGTTGAGCGGCAGAACTCAACGCCGCGCTTTGATAGCATGTAATGCTATCAAAATGTGAATGGCTTTTATAGCATGTAATTTGGACGTATACTTTTTAAAAAAAGTTTAAGTAAAATAATTCTAGGCTCGAGTTCCGCGGGGGACACCTTTGCCGCCGATGACATCCTCGCATGCAGGCACGTAGTACTTGCACTTTGTTATATTTATAAAAATAAGTTTCTCGTGATTGAATTAAAAGTGAAATATAAATGATATAATCTATCTGTTGGCAAATGCAGCACAATAGAAGAATTATAGGTGGTATGCGGGCGAAACTGCGAATGGGCCGCTAGTCATTAATATTTATAAGAAACCTTTCTGAATCTCATTCTTTTATTGCTTATAATATTGTAAGCCTTTTGTAGAATCAGAATGTATGAAAGTAGTATATTTTAGCTGATAATTTGTCATAGTTGTCTTATATAGGCTTTCTATATACGACATCGTGGAGAAATGGCGTTCTGATTCACAGCAAATGACTATCATGTAAGGTAAGATAACAAAGAAATAAATTTTACATATAAATTATTATAAAAAATACATTTAAAACTATTTAAAAAAAGCACTCTTCCGAGGGTGCGACAAGGGTCCAAGCTATCGGTGTCTAGGGCTCCAGAGACAGGGACCTACTCACAATACGCACCATTTCAACTAAGACTGCCTTCTGCATTTGATTCTTGATTCAACCGTCAACTGAAACCACTATCGGCACAATGATAGTCGCATTGACATCCCACATGGCGGTAATGTCATGAGCTAAGTCCAAATATTTAGATAATATATAGTAATATATCAGGTTTATTGGCAACAATATACCTGTCAGTAGTAATAGACCGATCGCAGTAGAGCAAAGCAGCTATTTTCAAGAACAGACATGGGATTGTACCTGTAGTAAGGCACCTCCAACTCCACAAGACCATATTGAAGAGCAAGTTGCTGGTGTATTATCTTGGCTACTTGATTGTGTCTATGCAAATACCGTTAGCAAGATGAGAACAACCAGAGACAATAAAAAAAACGGCACGAATGTTATAATTACCATTATAACACTCATACCGTTTTCCACCGAAAAGAGGAAGTTTTCTGGAGGCATTTAGCATTAAATGTGCGGAACTTAACGCCGCGCTTTGCCTCCAGACCCTTGACCAGAGCGAGCAAGTGAAATATTTCATTTCTTCGGTATTGGGAAACCCACAACCTGTCGCACGCGGGACCCCGCCACGAGATCCCTTAATCTTTTTGTAAAATTATTTTGTTAGATTCTGTTCGGTATATTTAGAAGTATTCTATTAGTGAGAGGGAGTGCAAATGTGTGTCTATATATACAGGGGTTTTGTAATCATATTTGTGGATATGAGATCATGTGTGGATGTAAAATTACAAATGTAAATGTAAGATGAGACAAACGCCACGGTTGTGAGTTCGATTCCCACTCTGAGAAATAATTAGTTTTCATTTCCGCGTTTTGGTAACAAGACAAAGAGCGGCGTTTAGTTTCAACACTTAAGTTTGAAAGTTTAAGAAATTGGGCGGGTGTAGAGAATAGAGAGCAACATTAGCCTGCCCCACCTATTGTGCTATAAGGGATGCAATATAAAGCTTAAAAAAGAAAACTACAATAAACTTTAAGGTAATCTTTTTATTTAATCGCAATCACTGTAGCACCATGCAGCACAGCGCGAAGGCGACGGGCCCTCGTAAGGCGTTGGCGCGCAACGTCAGCCATTGCTTCTGGTTGGGCACGTACATCTCCGCCGGCATCACTTGCTCGGGCGTGTCGCTTTCTGAAACTGTCGTTTACTTCATTATATCGAGCCTCTACAATGAAAACTACTTAACTGATTGTTTTTGTAATATGTAATTCTACTAAAAACTATATCGATTAGTGTTAAATAAATATCTTTAGTAGCAAATATAATAACAAAATAATTGTAGAATTATTGTTTATCTGACAGAATTTTACACTAATACAGTATGAATGTGTATATCATGAATCGTTATAGTTAGACAGTTGAAATTTTCACAGATGATGTACTTCTCTTGTCGCTATACGAATACAAAAAATAAAATAAATATTTAAGGAGGCTGCCATACAACAAACGTGAGTTTATACCGCTTGTATAGATCGGTTCGGCACTTTGTGAGCGAATCCAATCGGCACTTCGCCGGTTTTATATTATACAAGTTTTTCAAGCGCGGCGTTGAGTTGTGCCACTCAACACGCAATGCCTCCAGAATTCGGCAGAAAGTGGCTAACGGAGTGTCTTAACACTAGGTTCCCTCTGCCTACACTGTTGCGTATGCGTGCGGGATACAGCGTGAAGCTGATTTATTTTTTGTTATACATGTGACATTATCTGCGTAAAAAAAAAGATTTAACTATTTTGTTTATGAATGTAAAAATATATACTAACGCAAGTTTACCAAAATACAATAGTGAAAACTCACAAAATTAAAAATTTTATAAATTGATTACGCCTTCAGATCGGCATACTCAAAATTTTAAAATCTCTTCCATGTACGTCTGTGCAGTAATCAATTTTACAACACAGTTTTTAACTTAAGTTTAACTTAAGTTTTAGTCATTATCGAACTTTAACTATATGTATCACTCTATTAATTTCTAATAAAAATTAATTATATTTTTATTATCTATACATATAAATAAAATCGAAAATGGCCTGAATTGCTTCGAGAAAAGGATGGTACGGCCGTGCCGCTGTTTTTTGCTCGACTCGGCGGGGGCACTGCCGTGCCCCCAGATTGAAGAATCTGTCTGTGCTTTTAAAATAATTGTGTTTTTCCAAATTCATATAGTTATTAACAGGATACAAAAATGCAACTAAATAATTTAGAAGTTTTTGTCGGTCCGCTTGTGTTTCTGTTTGTTAGGCAAATTTATTTGGCGATACTTACGTAGCTCCTACGTACGTTTCAACGATTTAAGTTATATAAGTCTTAACTTTCATTTGTACAATTTTCAATCAAGTATCTTTGTGAAGATCATAAGCAAAAGCAGCTCTAATTAATTGAATATTTACCATTTTTGCGTATCTTGGCGGACTGCATGGTGGAGTCCTGCATGGAGATGAGGTCTCCGGGCGCGTGCAGCAGGAGACGCCCCACACCCTCGCACCGCCTGCTCACAATATATCTATGTATTTATGTGCTTAAGTACTTATTATTATTTAGCAGTAGATTTACCAAGGCGGGCCCTCAATGGTTATTTGGTAGCGACGACCATTCTATCGAAATCGAGATAACGTTTAATGGGAGAAATACAAATCTTGAACATGATTATGATGTAAAAAATTCTTGAGCCGGAGTAAAAAATTTTCCAACATTAACATAAAATAGTGGGAAACAGAGTTTCCAACATTAGGTTCCCTCTGCTTACCATGCAGTGGGACACAGCGTGAAACTGATTTATTTTTGATTTCTTAACATAAAAAAATACAATTTTGTAAAAATAAATCTGCCCATCTTTTTGTTTGTTAAGTTCTTTTTTCAAATTTTCAACCTTAATTTTTTATTAGTACAATGCTGCGGTGACCAGACAATTCTAGGTGGCCATGGCCCACTGGCCATGCTTACAAGAAAAAAATATGTATTCCAATGTTGCCAGCATATTAAAGCTAAGTAGTTTCATATACAAAACTACTTTTGATCTTAAAATTGCCTAACTAGTTGACGGCTATCTTAATATTCAATAAATGTAAACATTGTGCATACAAAAAGTGCAGTCTTAAACTTAGTACAGGGTGTACGAACGGAGAGAGAGAGAGAGAGAGAGAGAGAGGGAGAGAGAGAGAGAGAGGGAGAGAGAGAGAGAGAGAGGGGAGAGAGAGAGAGAGAGGGAGAGAGAGAGAGAGAGGGAGAGAGAGAGAGAGGGAGAGAGAGAGGGAATCCGTGTCCACAATATCTCATAAGTCGTACCTCAGTACTTCGTTTTGTAACATTTGCTTCTTAGCTGTGGCTTGCAGGTGCTTGCATTCGTTCAACCAATTCCTGACTTCATTGAAATCAGCTAAGAGTTGTAAGGCTGCTTCTTTGCTGTAATTAATACAGATTAATAGGTAACGCTACGTATGTAGGGGAGAGGGGGGGCACATTCGAACGATTTTTAAATTTTGTGTCATATCTAAAAATTCTACAGTTTTTAACTTCTTTACTATTTCACAATGCTTAGTCCAACTATTGTGCCACAAAGTCGTAGCATCATATGTAGAAAAATATATAAGTTAAAGGTGCAATATCAACATTAGTAGCAGTAGTCGGGGTAGCTTTGAACATATATGGGGCAGTTGTGAACTATCATCGAATTCAATGAAATTAAAAGGCTTTTAAGTAATTTTATCAATAAACCTTACATTAGAAACGATGGAGATCAAATATCAGTACCATGTTAACTTAAAAAAGTAATATATCTAGTTTAATATTGCGATTGTACTAGTACTAGTGTTAAATAACTTTAATATTATTAATAGACTTTAAAAAACTTAAAAACAACAAAAAAGTAGCTTTGGCTTCGTAGAAGTAATTCACATTATGGGATCAATCATAGAATAAATCTAATATTATGAAAATAAAACAAAATATTTTTTAAATAAACAGCTTACTACCGTAATTTGAACTTAGACAAATTAAATTTAAAGGAAAACATGGATGTAGTACGTGACGTAACCAGCAACTGAAATTGGAGGAAGTAGTCTACGTAAGAAATAAAAATCAGCTTCACGTTTTATCTCGCACACAGCACGGTAGGCAGAGGGAACCTAGTGTTAAGACACTCCGTTCCCCACTTTCTGCCGAATTCTGGAGGCATTGCGTGTTGAGTGGCAGAACTCAACGCCGGGCTTAGCCTCGACACCAGAACGAAGAAATGGAAATATAAATTTAAGTAAATATTTCATCTTCTTGAGTGGGGATCGAACCCACAACCAGTCGGTTTTACAGTCACACTTCGTGCGGCTGCGCTACTTTCGCGGTATTTTTTTACATATAATAATATTCAAAACTGCCCCCTTTATTTTGTTCAAAGCTGCCTCAGTGGTATTTGAAAATTTCCAAACGTTTTTTTTTTTCAAGTAAAAGTTTAAAAATTGTAGTAATCTCTAGTCTATTGCATGATATATGAAACATTCTAACTAAAAGAGGAAAAAATAAAACCATATACCTTGAATTGGATCCCTACGATCCTTACGCGTTTATTTGAAAATGCATAAAATTTTACTCAAAATCAAACACTCCTCGTAACTCAACAACTGGCTCTCATATATCAGCGTTTACAAGTGACACGTGTGCAGATTAGTGCTGCCACTACTCAAAAAAAATCTACCAAAATTTCTTTTTAAAATAGCACTGTTAACACATATTTTCAAAGGTGCCCCTGTTCTAAGCTACCCCCCTCTCCCCTACTTATTTAAAAAACGTTTAAAAATTTGAACGTAGCGTAACAACATAAATAAGTTGTAACAAGCGTACAAAAATTTTGACGTAAAGTTAAATAATGTCAAGCTCATGTTACAACAAACTTATTTCAATATCAAATTACTAAGCTTGTTTGTTTTACATGGCACCGACTTTAAAATTATATATTTTTTTTTTAATTATAATTTTTTAACAAAATCAAAGTACTATTGCTTTATGTTATTTATTTTTATAAATTTACAAATTTATTTTTTACTTTTTAGTTTGTTTGAAGTCAGTTTGTTTTTTGTAAAAAATTTTTTTTTACAATATTTCGCTGATCGGTTTCCTGATGGAAAGCCTAAATGGAAGAAAGGATATTTAAAGATGGACACTAAGGAAAGCGTGTAAATATTGGCAAAACATACAACTTACGTAAATTTAACTTTGACGACGTAAATGTGATGGAGCCACGACTCGCACATTATGCGCAGGATCATATTTAATGTCGTAATGTCTTGCGTCGCCTTTATCACTGGTAGCAACATCTTGTCTAAAGAAACATATTGTTTTTATTATTAATAGAATTATCTGAACTTTTTGAATTATTATATTAAACTTGGGGGTGAAATTTTGAAAAAAAATTAGAAGCAGTATTATTAGTACAGTAAATAGTTAAATATTTAACGTTTCGTTTTTTTGCTACGGTAAAGAGACAAAGTTCGGACGCGGTCTCCTTCTTTTCCGCAACAGTGGTGCTCGGGAAGGAGTCGGTAGCACGGGTGAGGGAGGCTACTGCTGAACTCGACATCCGCAGTCAGAGATCGGATCGGCGGAGGGCGGCACACGATCACTGTCTTCCGCTCTAATCGCTCATAGGGCGGTCAGCTTGGAGAAGCTGAACGTCTATTCCTTTGGCCCGCGCGCTGCTCTCAGCTAGTTACCGAGGGTGGCTTCTTTGACTCCGTGACGTGCCTGCCACTGGTTATGAAGGAATTCCTTGGCTAGCCCTCGCTTGCGGCGGTCGAATGAGAGTATTGTGAGATTTTAGTGTAACATTGTAGTGTAATGTATCAGTGATTGGGTCTAGATCCTCATAGAAGGTAAAGAATTATTTTATTATTCCGTGTTCGACAAAACGTGGTATTAAGTTTCGAAATATCTCAATTTGACAGAAATTGGAGAATGGAATATTTTAACACTAGGTATTTTTTACGTACCAGTGGCAAAGAGTAAAATCTATGAAGATAAGCTGACATTTAAAAATAAATATTAAAAACAAGACCAAATATATAAAAATGGTGCTAAGTATAATATTCGATGATTAAGTAAACTGCGTAACAGTTTACTTAATCATCGAATATTATATAATGAATGTAAATTTTATAAACCGTAATGCTAGTTGAAGACAGTATAATTACCCAGGAAGTCTCGCACGTAGGCGGAGTGGCTTGCGTGGACGCGCGTGACGCGGCGCCACTGCGCGGGGGAGGGGAACAGCAAGGACAGCTGCGCCAGGCTGGTAGTGGCGCACACCGCCGACACCACCGCCGTCACGTCCTCCAGCGCGGCCTGGCAGGAACTTGGCATTAGCACACCTCGCATATTGGCTGTTGAGTCATTCAAATCAACGTCCCAGTCTGACTAGCCAGTAGAAATAAAGGGCTTTTTCTTTACATTTTGTTATATCAAAAATTACACTGTATTTTTGTATGCATCTACATACCTTCAATTTTTGAATATTAACTTTCACTTCTGAGACTAATTTTTCTCTCATTTTAGCACAAACATTTTCATGGACACCGATCTTTCCTGCAAAATATAATATACTAGAAAGAACTTTACGTGGAATATTTTTGTATGAATAATTTTTCACTGAACACTCATTATTTTTGATGTTTTTATTTTTTCGCATTATCTTACGAGATGAAACCTTCATTTTGTAATATCACATTTTAAAATATACTATCTAATCTCTATATATAGGGGAGAGGGGGGTAGCTTAGAACAGGGGCACCTTTAAAAATATGTGTTAACAGAGCTATTTATTTTAAAAAGAAATTTTGGTAGATTTTTTTTGAGTAGTGGCAGCACTAATCTGCACACGTGTCATATATATGAGAGCCAGTTGTTAAGTTACGAGGAGTGTTTGATTTTGAGTAAAATTTTATACATTTTTAAATAAACGCGTAAGGATCGCAGGGATCCAATTCAAGGTATATGGTTTTATTTTTTCCTCTTTTAATTAGAATGTTTCATATATCATGTAATAAACTAGAAATTACTACAATTTTTAAACTTTTACTTGAGAAAAAAAACGTTTGTAATTTTTCAATTACCACTGAGGCAGCTTTGAACAAAATAAAGGGGGCACTTTTGAATATTATTATATGTAAAAAAATACCGCGAAAGAAAAACAAAACTATACTGAACTTTTCTTCACAAGAAACTGACTCAAAAATACATTTGGAATTAGAAGAGGAAGTCAACAATTTACTGTGAAGAGAATGAAAATACTGATACCTGTGCATATGAAGACTACGAAATGGAATTAGACTACAACTTACTAAATATTGGAGACTTCGTTTTAACGAAATGTAATAGTAAGAAAGTAGCTTGTATATTTTTTTCTTTCCTGAGAAAGAGAACAAGCGCTACGTTAGTTTTTCAAAAGTCTTACGTAGACTAGACTTGAGGCTAGTCATGGCGCAGCGGCACGAAGTGTGACTGTAAAACCGACTGGTTGTGGGTTCGATCCCCACTCGAGGAGATGAAATATTTACTTAAATTTATATTTCCATTTCTTCGCTCTGGTGTCAAGGCTAAGCGCGGCGTTGAGTTCTGCCACTCAACACGCAATGCCTCCAGAATTCGGCAGAAAGTGAAGAACGGAACGTGTCTCAACACTATTGTTCCCTCTGCCTACCGTGCTGTTTGCGGGATAAAACGTGAAGCTGATTTTTATTTCTTACGTAGACTACTTCCTCCAATTTCAGTTGCTGGTTACGTCACGTACTACATCTATCTTTTCCTTTAAATTTAATTTTTCTAAGTTTAAATTAGGGTAGTAAGCTGTTTATTTAAAAATATTTTGTTTCATTTTCATATTATTAGATTTATTCTATGATTGATCCCATAATGTTAATTACTTCTACGAAGCCAAAGCTACTTTTTTGTTTGTTCGTTTTTTAAAGTCTATTAATGATATTAAAGTTATTTAACACTTTTGCAATATTAAACCAGGTACATAATTTTTTTACGTTTTAAGTTTTAAGTTAACATGGTACCGATATTTGATCTCCATCGTTTCTAATGTTAAGTCTATTAATAAAATTACTTAAAAGTTTGATAAGCCTTTTAATTTCATTGAATTCGATGAAAGTTCAAAACTGCCCCATATATGTTCAAAGCTACCCCGGAAGGGAGGCAGCTTTGAACATTTGACTACTGCTACTAAAGTTGATATTGCACCTTTAACTTATATATTTTTCTACATATGATGCTACAATTTTGTGGCACAATAGTTGGACTAAGCATTGTGAAATAGAAAAGAAGTTAAAATCTGTAAAATTTT
Organism: Heliconius himera; assembly: GCA_021202915.1. NCBI lineage: Eukaryota > Metazoa > Arthropoda > Insecta > Lepidoptera > Nymphalidae > Heliconius > Heliconius himera. The sequence continues at coordinate 1,385 of JAJHJA010001571.1, read as the reverse complement.
TAGATATGACACAAAGTTTAAAAATCGTTCGAATGTGCTCCCCTCTCCCCTATATAATAAGACAGTAATCTCTATATATAATAAGACAATAAAAATATTTTGTGTAATATTTTTAAATGTACATTTAGTAATTTTAACTGAAATGGATAGAGGGACACTTAAAAAGAATAATAGAAAGCAATTTTTTTTTTTAATTTCTTGTCTGTCTGTCGATATGTATGTCCCCATTTTTCTCTAAAAGTACTAAACCGATTTACTTTCACCAATTGCTTTGTTTTAACTCAACTTAACTACTAAAGTTTGGTTCATCAAAATCGGTTCATTAAAAAAAAGTTATCGTCATTTGAATGAACTCAAGGCATTAGTTTGCCTGCGAATGTTATATAGGAATCGCGCTGGTAAGATTCCTGGTTAAAAAATGACATTCAAAACGTCTTGGTTATATGACTGTTGATAAAAATATTATATTTGAAGCATTATTATACAATATTTATACAATAAAGTAAACAAAATTGAATTGTTAGTGGAGATTATCTTCATAAATCATAACAGTTAAATTTAAATCGTAATTAATTCAACATAGAGATAAAGAACGATTTGATCTTCAAAGAGATATCAAGCAAATACATAGGTTTTTTGGTTCGTTTGTTCGTTTGAAATAAATCTATATAAAAATGCCTAAAAACATCCTTTCTACGTGTACTCTGTAATAACTACATATTTATCAATTGTACATTTAGTTAATAATATGTGTAACTAATTTTTAAAACTGTACAGGAGGTAACGTACAAACATTACAGTTATTTTACAAAGAATATTATGAATCTTTACCCAAATCAATAATTTTACATTTAAGACTGTTTCTGAAGCAGTGCTGATGTCACTTAACATTAAATTATTAAATGACATCAGCACTTTTAACAGAGCTTTAAAAAACATAACATAGGTAAAAAGAACGTAATGTTACATACATATAATAAATAATTAGCTTTATGTATATTTTATAAATATCAAATATCAATATTGGTCGTATTTTTTATTTCGAAACAGTCAAAAATTCTTATAGAAATTAGGATAATGTCGTAAAAAAATCATATTAGAATATTACAAACTCATATTAGAAGTCATTTTAATTGTCAATCAATTCTGTTTATTAAATCAATAATCAAGTAATTTAGGCGGGCGAAGTCGCTGGCGAGCCGCTAGTATTAAATAAGAAAAACAATTGTAATTTCCAAACTCCTGTTTTAATTTTAGTTTTCATTTGTGAAGTCACACAGTACAGGCTAAAAGGTTTTAGTCGCAAAAATATGAAAAACTGTGACTGGGGCCGGATCAAAAATTCAATAAACGTGTGACACTACGTATGGATGGTCCCTTACCCT
>JAJHJA010001570.1:0-10366 GCA_021202915.1 Heliconius himera | reverse complement strand
CAGCAGGCCCCATAGGTCACATCACCCATTATTACAGTATCAGCCTCCGTAAATGTCTCGATAATATCACATAGTGTTGTGGCAAACATTGTTAGACCTAAAAAATAATGATAGTTAGCAATGTAAACAATACTTTAAGACTTCAAAAAGTAAACAGTGGGCTTACCTTCTGGAAATTGCAAAGCCACTCTTTTCGAACCAAGTGATCTTATTCTCCATATTGTTTTATGCACTTCGAAATTATAATTTGATGGTAATGTTTCACACGCTCTATTGAGAACAGGGTCATTGAGCAACTCATCGGGTATTTTATTCACTGAACGAATACTAGGTTTAAAAGTCCGTCTTTGACCTTCAGGTTTAGCACGCACAACAATTACATTGGGTTCCAAATTTTCCATTTTTTACATTGATACATTCATTTTACTTTATTTATGAAAGGTTATGTTTTTGTAAAAAAATAAAAACACGCGCGAACTATTCGCAGGGCCTACGTGACTTTTCGCAGGATAATACGATTCGTTCTACGTTTTGAGTTTTAGGTTATGGTTAAGGCATTTAACTGTTTTATATAATATATTTTTAAAATATATCTCATTTAACAACACTTTATTACTATTACTAATAACTATTCATATATTTATATTTTTAAATACATATAAACAATAAACATAAATTAAAATAGAATTAATATGAATTTTATATATAATAACGTACATTGAAATGCAAATTGTGTAACTTCTTTCCACGGTTTTAAATATTTATAATAAATGATTAAAATTCATAAATTTAGCTTATTCAAATTATTCAACAATAATTTGAATAGATTAAGAATTTTTTTTTGTGTTATTTAAATATAATAAAATTACTTACCTGTTTCTAGTGCGTACCAGTCGTCATACCTAGAAATCTTACTGCTAATGACAAGGATATCGAGCACCGTGTAGCATATTTCCGTGAAGACATAGGAGTCAATCTCCACCATCGATACTGGCATGTTGTTTACCCATACAGTGGTAGATTGGACATTGTCAACAAAGATAGGCGGGGGGAACTCTTCTTTTACATGCATTCTCAAATGCTCGCCAGGTAAATTAGCATATTGTTGCTCCTCTTAGAAATCCTCCATCTGCGCCTCTCAAGCAGCGCGAGTTACTAAAAAAAATTTTTTTTTTTCCTGAATGTAGCATAACATTTTAAAGTCAAGTAAAAATATTTCTCAAGTCCTAAATATCTCAAAATGAATGAAAATATAACTACCTACTTTAAAAATATTAAACTCCTAAAAAATAATTTAGCAATTTTTTGTATGGCAAATAATGTCTTCTTCACCTTGGCATTACGTACTAGTCGCCACTTGCCAGGATCTACTATTTTGTATTTTTTTACAATAATAATAACAATTACTTATCAAAAAATCCCTTTGTCCTCAACATATCTTCCAATAACAGATTGCTTTAAATCAGAGAGTATTAAGGAAAGAGAAGCACAATTGAGATGTTCGCTCTTCGATGTAACGTTAGAAAAAAAAACTATTTTTTTTAGCCATACAATTTTTTTTAAATACAACAGAAACGAAAATATATTTAATAAAACATTATTTAGATACAACGCCGAGCGTCTCAGTAACCTGCTATCGCGGGTGAAGAGGTTCAACAATTGGGACGAGCCAATCCCAGAAGCATACTTCCCTAAGTTAGACAGCTTAACCGCATCAAGGGGGTACGCCCCGCGGCAAGCCAACATGTACTGGCAGGACGTGGACCGCTCAAACGCTAAAGTATCCATTGCTGAAATGAAACGCTGGAGAAGAAACATTGAAGATGCAATCGCAATGGGGATGGTCAGAAACGTAGGTGTCGATGGCGTTGGAGGCATTGAGTGGCGGAACTCAACGCCGCCAACTGGCTTTTTTAATATAGTTGACAGTTCTAATTCGTTAAGTTCTCACGCATGAAAGTTAAATAAAATCCTTTTTTTTTTTTTTTTTTTTTTAATATTTTGCTAATATTATTGCACCTGTGTTTTAGATTGATATGTATTGTACACGTTTGTAGGTCGACATTATGATAGTTCTATGTTTCGACTACCTTAAGACCGCTAGTTAAAATTTTAAAATAAAAATTACCATTATATTTCTTAATTTCTGTTAATATGCAAAAATATTGTGAAAATATCATGTTGTGGGTTCGATCCCCACTCGAGGAAGTGAAATATTTATTTACATTTTTACATTTTCATTTTCTTCGCTCTGGTGTCGAGGCAAAGCGCGTCGTTGAGTTCCGCCACTCAGCATGGAATGTCTCCAGAATTCGGCGGAAAGTGAGGAACGGAGTGTCTTAACACTAGGTTCCCTCTGCCTACCCTGCTGCGTGCGGGATACAGCTTAAAAAATATATATAATTTCAGAAAGACGGCTCGACGTCCCGCTTGACCATCGATATATTGGGCAACATGATCGAGGCAAGCATACTCTCGCCAAACCCCGACTTTTACGGATCTCTTCACAACAATGGGCACCTTCTCACCGGCTACATCCACGATCCAGCAGATCGTTATCTTGTAAGTTTATTTTTAAAAGAAAAAAATTAAATCTGCATCACGCTGTATCCCGCACACAGCAGGGTAGGCAGAGGGAACCTAGTGTTAAGACACTCCGTTCCCCACTTTCTGCCGAATTCTGGAGGCATTTCGTGCTGAGTGGCAGTACTCAACGCCGCGCTTAACAACTCACCAGGGCGAAGAAATGGAAATATAAATTTAAGTAAATATTTCATCTCCTCGAGGGGGGATCGAACCAGCGCCACTACTGGCCTCATAAATATAATAAAATATGTTTTATTTTATTTTTTATTTTGTTGTAAAAGCAATACTCACTTAATTGTTAATGTCCAAAACATTGCTATATTTTTTCCAATAGAGGTAGTAAAGTTTTGTTTTACTACACCGACAAAAAAATATATTACCAAAGCGTGATTGTAAACGCTACAGGTTATGTGTTCGATTCCCATTCGCGGACATGAAATATTTAATATTTTCATTTCTTAGCTGTGGTGTCGAGGCAATGCGCTGCGTTAAGTTCCGCCTCTCGACACACAACGCCTTCAGAATTCAGCGGAAAATGGAGAACAGCCTTAGCACTAGGTTCCTTCTGCCTACCCTGCTGTATGCGGGATGAAGCGTGAAGCTGGATAAAAATCTTCTTACAATTACCACGTATACAGTCAGACATTCGCAATAGCGATCAGTGACATTGGATATTTTATTGTTTTCCTTATTTTTCATAAATAAACAGGAAAACTTTGCTGTAATGGCTGACGAGGCAACCACCATGCGCGACCCCTTCTTCTACCGCTGGCACATGTTCATAGACGATATATTCCAGAAGTTTAAGGAATCACCACACGTCCCGCCCTACACAGAATATGAAGTATGTATTTATAAAAAATATATTATTTTTACATTTAATTTTTATTATTGAAACCAGTCGTGGCGCTGGGACACACACACACACACACACAAGTGTCTGACGTAAACGCGACTGATTTTGAGTTCGATCCCCATTTGAGGAAATTAAATATTTATTTAAATTGTATATTTTTATTTCTTCGCTCTGGTGTCGAGGCAAAGTGCGGCGTTTAGTTTCGCCACTCAACGGGAAAATGAAAATGGACAAGACAAGACAGAGTATCTGAGCACTAAGTCCCCTCTGCCTATCTTGCTATGTGCGGGATATAGCGTGAAGCTAATTTTCTTTTAATATTCAGTATACAGAGTTTCTTTGCTACTCTTGAGTGTATAATGCAAACCTACCACATATTTTTTAGTATTCAAAACTGTCTCGTGATATATATTCTACTATAAATTTCAGTTAAGCAATCCAGGTGTACAAGTAAGGGGAGTGCGTATAGAAAACGACTATGGCGACGTAAATATTCTCAAAACTTACTGGATGCAGAGCGATGTGGATATCGCCGGCGGTCTCGACTTCTCGGAGCGCGCCGCCGTGTATACTCGCTTCACACACCTTAACCACCGGCCTTTTAAATATATGTAAGTATTTTTATAGCTTTATCCTATAGTGAGAAACTATTTCTAAGACACGGTGTTCTCCTCGCGCAATCGTGGGAATCGAACCCATAATAGTCGTGTTAACGGTAGAACGCTATGCCTAATTTTTAACCTGTAGGCTGTATTTAAATTTTATTAATTTACTTAAAAACAATGCCTCGAGAATCCGGCGGAAAGTGGGGAACAGAACGGTGTTCTAGCACTAGGTTCCCAGGTTCCCTTTTTGCTCTACGTGCGGAATAAAGAGTGAAGCTAAAAAAAACTACAATCTGTGTATGTACAGACAGACCGCGTAACGCAGTACACTCGATCGTGTGAATCGAACCCACAACCGTCGCGTTTATAGTTAGACGCTATGCTTACTAACTTACCTGTAAGCTGTATTTAAATGTTAATAATTTACTTAAATAATAAATTGATAATCGAAGTATTCACTGAGGATTATTATAAAAATATAATACGCCATTATAGCCTTGTGGAACAGCAGCTGCATGTAAGCACGACGGTTTTGGTTTCTAAACCTGCTCTGTGAAAAGAATTGTTTTCATTCTCCCGTTCTGATAAGCAAAAACGCGTCGTTAAATTCTGCCACAACACGAAAAGCGGAGAAAAGAGTGTCTCACTGCTAAGTGTCTATTCATTAGAATCGACGTGAACAATAAAGGCGAAGCGAAACGCGCGACCGCTCGCATCTTCATGGCGCCCAAACACGGCGACGGCGGCGTGCCCTGGGTACAGTACGCGGACCAGCGGAAGATGTTCATTGAGATGGACAGATTCGTCGTCAAGTGTTAGTATTGTTTATTATTATTTAGCAAGGTAAGAGTGTGGGTTCGATCCCCACTCGAGGGAATTAATTATTATTTATCAATATTTTCATTTCCTCGCTCTGGCACCAAGGGAAAAGTCCGGCGATCAGTTTCGCCACTCAACACGCAATGCCTCCAGAATTCGGCAGAAAGTGGGGAACGTTATATAAGATTTGCCGTGTGATCCCGGCCTAGAATAGGATCATCCTGGTACTGGTGGTGTCGTAAGAGGCGACTAAAGTACGTGTGGTAGAGTCACGTCGCCAGCAATGGCAACACACATGGGTATACTCGACCGGATCATTACCACCCCCGGCATTTAAAACCGGCGTGAAGTAGTGGCTTTATGCCACTGCGTATCGCATCAGGTAATGCCGGGCTCCGGCGCCCAACCCACCTTGTCGGCCGGCAACGCACCTGTAGCTCCTCTGGTGTTGCACGGGGCCGTGGGCGGCGGTGATCACTTACCATCAGGTGACCCGAACGCTCATTTGCCTTGTCTTTTTCATAAAAAAAAAGATTATTAGAAAAAAAGATTTAAGAATCTCATAAAAAAATTACACCATAACAAAGCAACAAATTATTTATTATGAATATAAAATACAATACTACGCATTTTTACCCATTGGACATTTTTCTGCAGATGCTCAAAAAGCAATATATAAATATTATAAAAAGTACAGGTTGCATCATGCCAGGAAGGCGTCTTTCACATTTTACTGTATATCTCTGGCCTATACATTCCAAGCTTTAACACACTAAGTGTATGTAATAGCTGCTTATATCTAAAAAAGTATTTAACGCAGCTAAAGAACTTCTGATGTCTGTGAACTTAGCTCACTCAATGCCACGCTTTACTCTGCGGAACTCAACGCCACACTTTGCCTCGACACCAGAGCGGAGAAATGGAAGTCTAAATGTAAATAAATATTTTATTTCCTCAAGTGGGGATCGAACCCACAACCAGTCGATTTACACTCAAAAATATATCAATACATTTCAATTTCTCTAATTCCATTAAAAGATAAAAATAATATTCTCATAATATTTGACCATCCCACAGTAAAACCAGGTGACAACCATATAGTACGATTGTCGACGAAATCATCAGTGACTATACCATTCGAGAAGACCTTCCGTAACTTAACTTCGCCGCCGGATCTTAGCGCCGCAGCCACCAACTACTGCGGCTGTGGGTGGCCACAACACGTGCTGGTGCCGAGAGGAACGGTAGAAGGAACCAAGTACGACTTGTTCGTCATGCTGTCCAACTATGACATGGATAAGGTAAGTCGATCTTTTAAGTTTTTTTTTTTTGTACTTTTATTTGACATCTTTACAATTTTTGCTCGCATAATATAAAAAAAATATATCGGATAATCTTGGTTTTTGTTTATTACTTGTATTATTCGAATGTAAGTTTGTACTACACTACACCTTTTCCCACTATTCTCTGAGAACCGCTTGAATTGAATAAATTTAATATTTTACTTTAATATTTAAATTTAATAGTTTTACAGATACGTAAAGGCCAGTTGTTAGCCCGGACAAGTTGTGGGTTCGATTCCCGAATGAAAATATTAAAATATTTCATTTCCTCGCTCCGATAACAAGACAAAACGCACCACTCCCATGGGAACGGAGTGTATTAACATTTGGTTCCCAGGTTCCCTCTGTCTACTCGTCTACGTGCGAAATATTATATTATATAAATTAAAAATAAATAATTATCATTAGGTTGACAACCCTGACGGATCAACAATGACTTGCGAAGAAGCTTCCAGCTTCTGCGGCATCAAGAACAAGAAGTACCCCGACCGACGCGACATGGGGTTCCCCTTCGACCGACCCATAGTAGGCGTGTCTAACATCAAGGACCTCAACTTGCCTAACATGTCTCTAGTCGATATTACAATACGTTTAGATGACGATGTTGAATTAAATCCCCTCAATCCAAACTTTTAAAACTTTTTTGTTTTCTAAAATGAAATGAAACCATGTAATATATAAAAAATGTAAGTCTGATTTAGTTTTATGAATTTTAAAGTAATTTGTACATATATTAAGTCTAATAAATATAATAAGTGACCCTTTAGATATAATTTTTAGTACATTTATTTGCATTTATTATATTTGTTTTAATTTTTCCTTCTGCGGCATTACACCCAGACCCGGACGCTGGTCCGGGTACCAACATGATATTTCCCTTCGACTGACTATGAGGCCAGTCATGGCGCAGTGGCACTAAGTGTAACTGTAAAACCAACTGGTTGTGGGTTCGATCACCACTCGAGGAGATGAAATATTTACTTACATTCATATTTCCATTTTTTCGCTCTGGTATGGAGGCGAATTCGGCAGAAAGTGGGGAATGGAGTGTCTTAACACTGTGTTCCCTCTGCCTACCCTGCTGTGTGCGGGATACAGCGTGAAGCTGACTGACTATCAATAGGCGTGTCTAACATCAAGGAACTCAACTTACCTAACATGATGTCTGTGGACTTAGCAGAGCATTGTCCAGCAGATAAAAAATAAAATGGAGTTTTCTTCACATGCAGCTGAGTTCTATAGTTCATGGTAGGTTTAAAAAATAGTAACTGGCGTTTATACCCTAAAAAAAAATATTTAAAAAACTGATCTGCTAACTTCCCTTGGCAATATTTTTTTTTTTTGCAAATAAAAGTCGGGGCGAGTTCAACACATAGGGATGAGTAAATTAGTTCCCAATCATTTTTTTAAATATTTATTTAGTAAATTGTTCAAACTGTAAAGTAATTTTAAAAATAGATAAAATTATGCTAAGACGCGGTAACTCTTCGATTTTTTATAAAATCCCCTCGTCTTAAGTACTGTTATAAAGTTTTCCAAAACTGTTAAGGACTTAGGTATTACATATCGATTACAAATTATGTTGGGACGTATATGTTTGTGATATTTCTCGCATTCTCCCGGAAATATATAGGAACGGAACTGATTTATGTAGTTTATTTTATTATAGTTTATATATTTATGTATGTTTATTGTAATTGTATTTAGTGTATGTCATATTGTATTATTTTTTTTTGTTTGCACAATTAACTATTAATTTAAATGATCAAGCACACCTACACAACTATCTACACCACACAACAAGGTTAGCTGGTAGAGAATGTTTTTTAGTATGAAGCCCGCCTTTGCACAAGTATTTTTTATTTCTAAAAATGTGTGCAATAAAGAATAAATAAATAAATAAAAGTTCTATCATTAAAAGCCTATTAAAAAAGTAGAACTTGGTTAAAAATATCAGCAGAAGCAGAGCATAATTGAAAATGTGATTTCTTGAAAAATATCAATTTAATGATGAGACAAAAAAAATATTTAAAAGGATCATTTTTCAGCAGAATATAAGTAGCTCTATAATATTTTGCAGGGAAAAAGATCAGAACTCAGAAGCAACTGCCAGCAGAGCATATTTAAATACCTACCTTGCTACATGCGGGATACAGAGTGAAGCTGCAAGCAAAAAGTGTTGTGTTTATATTAAGTATTCTTAATATAAGAACAACACTCGTATTAAGTGACCGCAGTGTGTATCATGTTCCATACAAAATTCTTAATTACCATTTGACCACGAGGACGAAGCTGGTAGTAAGAGGCTGTTTCATATGAAGAGTAAGATCTTACACCTTTCTCAAAGATCGTTCAAGATAAGATGATCCTTTATCTACTGTACTACTATTTAAGCAATCTATAGTCTATTTATTTCGGCATGAGATAAAATGTAAACAACACATAACTTCTCAAACCTTTATTGATAATATTACATTTGTGCTTCGGCCCCGTTACCTTTACGTGTTAGAACACGTTAACAACAGCCTCCTTGTTCGTATTGAAGATTTCTTCAACTCTCCCAACTCTCCCAACTCTCCGAACTCTCCCAACTCTCCCAACTCTCCCAACTCTCCCAACTCTCCCAACTCTCCCAACTCTCCCAACTCTCCCAACTCTCCCAACTCTCCCAACTCTCCCAACTCTCCCAACTCTCCCAACTCTCCCAACTCTCCCAACTCTCCCAACTCTCCCAACTCTCCCAACTCTCCCAACTCTCCCAACTCTCCCAACTCTCCGAACTCTCCGAACTCTCCCAACTCTCCGAACTCTCCGAACTCTCCGAACTCTCCCAACTCTCCGAACTCTCCGAACTCTCCGAACTCTCCCAACTCTCCGAACTCTCCCAACTCTCCCAACTCTCCCAACTCTCCCAACTCTCCCAACTCTCCCAACTCTCCCAACTCTCCCAACTCTCCCAACTCTCCCAACTCTCCCAACTCTCCCAACTCTCCCAACTCTCCCAACTCTCCCAACTCTCCCAACTCTCCCAACTCTCCCAACTCTCCCAACTCTCCCAACTCTCCCAACTCTCCCAACTCTCCCAACTCTCCCAACTCTCCCAACTCTCCCAACTCTCCCAACTCTCCCAACACTCCCAACTCTCCCAACTCTCCCAACTCTCCGAACTCTCCCAACTCTCCGAACTCTCCGAACTCTCCGAACTCTCCCAACTCTCCGAACTCTCCCAACTCTCCGAACTCTCCGAACTCTCCGAACTCTCCCAACTCTCCCAACTCTCCCAACTCTCCCAACTCTCCCAACTCTCCCAACTCTCCCAACTCTCCGAACTCTCCGAACTCTCCCAACTCTCCCAACTCTCCCAACTCTCCCAACTCTCCCAACTCTCCCAACTCTCCCAACTCTCCCAACTCTCCCAACTCTCCCAACTCTCCCAACTCTCCCAACTCTCCCAACTCTCCCAACTCTCCCAACTCTCCCAACTCTCCCAACTCTCCCAACTCTCCCAACTCTCCCAACTCTCCCAACTCTCCCAACTCTCCCAACTCTCCCAACTCTCCCAACTCTCCCAACTCTCCCAACTCTCCCAACTCTCCCAACTCTCCCAACTCTCCCAACTCTCCCAACTCTCCCAACTCTCCCAACTCTCCCAACTCTCCCAACTCTCCCAACTCTCCGAACTCTCCCAACTCTCCGAACTCTCCGAACTCTCCGAACTCTCCCAACTCTCCCAACTCTCCCAACTCTCCCAACTCTCCGAACTCTCCGAACTCTCCGAACTCTCCGAACTCTCCCAACTCTCCCAACTCTCCCAACTCTCCGAACTCTCCGAACTCTCCGAACTCTCCGAACTCTCCGAACTCTCCGAACTCTCCGAACTCTCCGAACTCTCCGAACTCTCCGAACTCTCCGAACTCTCCGAACTCTCCGAACTCTCCGAACTCTCCGAACTCTCCGAACTCTCCGAACTCTCCGAACTCTCCGAACTCTCCGAACTCTCCGAACTCTCCGAACTCTCCGAACTCTCCGAACTCTCCGAACTCTCCGAACTCTCCGAACTCTCCGAACTCTCCGAACTCTCCGAACTCTCCGAACTCTCCGAACTCTCCGAACTCTCCGAACTCTCCGAACTCTCCGAACTCTCCGAACTCTCCGAA
>JAJHJA010001569.1:0-13050 GCA_021202915.1 Heliconius himera | reverse complement strand
GAAATTAAGTAATTTATTTTTCATTTTCTCGCTCTAATATCAAGATAGAATTCAGCGGAAAGTGGGGAACGGAAGTGTATTCTATGGGAGCGAAGTTTCTTAACATTGGGTTCCCAGGTTCCTTCTGCCTATCCTGCTATGTATGGATTAAACTAGGTTTAGAACTAGACATAATTATCTCTAGATATTTAATTCCTAAGAGAGTTCAGTTTTTCCACATATCTATATACAGGGTGGAAGAGGCAGCGCTCCATTTACGGAAACAGCATATAGGGTAAAATATTTCAAACCTATACCTAAAGAAATTAATCAAGATGCCTCAACAGTTTGGACGTAGGATTTTTTTTCATTTCACGATTTTTATTCATACCTGTATTTCGTGTGACGCGATTACGTATAGATCCCAATAACATAAACACTTACTACTACAAAAATACTACTAAAGGTTAAACAACTTTGAACTTTATCGCCAATACATACGACTCGATTTCGAAATGAGGCGTGCGCGGCGGTGTTCCTTTGATAGGTTTATGTGTGCGTGCGTCATCCTTATAAATGGCGTTTTGTTTTTTAAATGACAATTTTATTATTTATTTTGTTTGAAAAAAAAACTTTTTCATTTTTGGGAATTATTTTTTTTTTATTTATATTAGGCTTTTATAGAGTAGTTAAAACTGTGGTTTCATTTAATGTGGTGCTGACACTTCCACCCTGTATATAAAAGGACTTGTGCTGACTGACTGAGGTAAGACGCACGTAGAGCCGTAACCGCTGATGGTAGAAACGTGAAATTTGGGCAGATATTTATTTTCATATTCTGGACATCCACTAAGAAGGGAATTTGAAAAATTTTAACCCTAAAGGGATGAAATAGGGGTTGAAAGTTTGTATGGAATTTTTTTTAATCTGTACCGTTTTTTATAAAATTTGAAATTCAGACTCTTAAAAATATTTCATTGAACACGTGTTTCGTGGTTTTTTTAGAATTCACTTCTAATAAGCGGGCGAAGCCGCGCGCGCCCTCTAGTCTATACTAATATTATAAAGAGGTAAGATTTGTATTTTTGTATGTATGTATGTATGTTTGTATTGTTTTCACACGACAACTACCGGACCAATTTCAAAAATTCTTTTGCTATTAGAAAGCTGCATCTTCACCGTCCCACATAGGCTATATTACATTTTCAAAAAAAAATAGGGATCCCTAAGAAAAATGCAATAATGTAACCCAAGGTGTGAAGAAATTGATCTAAAAAATTTTATCATCGCGTGCGCTGCGATATCTCCCGACTCTCCCGACTCTCCCGACTCTCCCGACTCTCCCGACTCTCCCGACTCTCCGGACCCTCCCGACTCTCCCGACTCTCCCGACTCTCCCGACTCTCCCGACTCTCCCGACTCTCCCGACTCTCCCGACTCTCCCGACTCTCCCGACTCTCCCGACTCTCCCGACTCTCCCGACTCTCCCGACTCTCCCGACTCTCCGGACTCTCCGGACTCTCCGGACTCTCCCGACTCTCCCGACTCTCCCGACTCTCCCGACTCTCCCGACTCTCCCGACTCTCCGGACTCTCCCGACTCTCCCGACTCTCCCGACTCTCCCGACTCTCCCGACTCTCCCGACTCTCCCGACTCTCCCGACTCTCCCGACTCTCCCGACTCTCCGGACTCTCCCGACTCTCCCGACTCTCCCGACTCTCCCGACTCTCCCGACTCTCCCGACTCTCCCGACTCTCCCGACTCTCCCGACTCTCCCGACTCTCCCGACTCTCCCGACTCTCCCGACTCTCCCGACTCTCCCGACTCTCCCGACTCTCCCGACTCTCCCGACTCTCCCGACTCTCCCGACTCTCCCGACTCTCCCGACTCTCCCGACTCTCCGGACTCTCCCGACTCTCCGGACTCTCCGGACTCTCCGGACTCTCCGGACTCTCCGGACTCTCCGGACTCTCCGGACTCTCCGGACTCTCCGGACTCTCCGGACTCTCCGGACTCTCCGGACTCTCCGGACTCTCCGGACTCTCCGGACTCTCCGGACTCTCCGGACTCTCCGGACTCTCCGGACTCTCCGGACTCTCCGGACTCTCCGGACTCTCCGGACTCTCCGGACTCTCCGGACTCTCCGGACTCTCCGGACTCTCCGGACTCTCCGGACTCTCCGGACTCTCCGGACTCTCCGGACTCTCCGGACTCTCCGGACTCTCCGGACTCTCCGGACTCTCCGGACTCTCCGGACTCTCCGGACTCTCCGGACTCTCCGGACTCTCCGGACTCTCCGGACTCTCCGGACTCTCCGGACTCTCCGGACTCTCCGGACTCTCCGGACTCTCCGGACTCTCCGGACTCTCCGGACTCTCCGGACTCTCCGGACTCTCCGGACTCTCCGGACTCTCCGGACTCTCCGGACTCTCCGGACTCTCCGGACTCTCCGGACTCTCCGGACTCTCCGGACTCTCCGGACTCTCCGGACTCTCCGGACTCTCCGGACTCTCCGGACTCTCCGGACTCTCCGGACTCTCCGGACTCTCCGGACTCTCCGGACTCTCCGGACTCTCCGGACTCTCCGGACTCTCCGGACTCTCCGGACTCTCCGGACTCTCCGGACTCTCCGGACTCTCCGGACTCTCCGGACTCTCCGGACTCTCCGGACTCTCCGGACTCTCCGGACTCTCCGGACTCTCCGGACTCTCCGGACTCTCCGGACTCTCCGGACTCTCCGGACTCTCCGGACTCTACGGACTCTACGGACTCTACGGACTCTACGGACTCTACGGACTCTACGGACTCTACGAACTCTACGAACTCTACGAACTCTACGAACTCTACGAACTCTACGAACTCTACGAACTCTACGAACTCTACGAACTCTACGAACTCTACGAACTCTACGAACTCTACGAACTCTACGAACTCTACGAACTCTACGAACTCTACGAACTCTACGAACTCTACGAACTCTACGAACTCTACGAACTCTACGAACTCTACGAACTCTACGAACTCTACGAACTCTACGAACTCTACGAACTCTACGAACTCTACGAACTCTACGAACTCTACGAACTCTACGAACTCTACGAACTCTACGAACTCTACGAACTCTACGAACTCTACGAACTCTACGAACTCTACGAACTCTACGAACTCTACGAACTCTACGAACTCTACGAACTCTACGAACTTAGCTTATCTTATTTTGTATTTTATACATTTATTTTTTTTTGTATTTTTATATTTTTAATTTAATTATATATATATTTTTTTTAAGGTTTAGGTAATATTCGTAAAGAAATCGGCGATATGTTAATCATATATGTGTTTATTGACATGTTGGTGCCACTATAAATAAATATTGTGTTAGTATAATACAACCTACTTTTTCATCATCATTAATCAGAGATCTTTATCCCATCATTAATCAGAGATCTTTATCCCACTTAATTTAGGTAACAGGAGTGGGATAGTCTCGTACACATACTACGTCTGATGTTTTAGACAAAGACGCGTGGTGGGCGTTAAACGAGCAGAACACTCGACCATGTCCTGGCCTTTGGCTCTACTCACATGTGAACACATGACAAGGTAGTTTCAAATAGTAGCTGAAGGCATAAATAACCGAATGATTTCTGAAGTAAGCAATTACAAATAGGTGTTAACCACACTCATAACTACGATAATAATTGATTAACTAAATAATCAATTACCCGAATAGTCGAGGTTATGTGGCAGAGTACGAGTAGTACTCTGAACCACACCAGAGCCAAGACTTCACGTAGATAATTATAAATAGGTCTTAACCACATTTATAATTAAAATAACAATTCAAATAATTAATTGTCCAAATAGTCGAGGTTAGCCAGTGGTGCAGCACGAGTAGTGCTCCGACCCACACCAGAGCCAAGACTGAACGTACAACGCCCGTGCAGCCTTTTATATCATCGTTCACAAATAAGTTGCAGGGTAGAATAATAAAAATTGATGACGCAATCGCGTCATAGTGGCGTGACTCCTGTACTCAAAGCATAAATTGCGCAGGAAGTGAAAATCTTAAGTTTTCAATTATTGTTTGTGTGATGACAGAAAAAAGTCGACAAAGATTTCAATATTTAATATTCTCCAATTTTGTTGAGACTTTCTCTTGAGAAAGCTGGCTGCAAGCAGCCACGTAGTTCTCACAATTTGTGTATGAGGCGAAGCCGCGAGTGGGTCGCTAGTTTATATATAAAATAATATCTATTTATAATTTAGACCAGTAGTGGCGCAGAGTGTGACTGTAAGCGCGACTGGTTGAGGATTCGATGCGCACTCGAGAAAATGAAATATTTATTTAAATTATATTATATATATATATATATATATATATATATATATATATATATATATATATATATATACGTGTCTGCCAGAGAATAGGGATAAACTCCCTATGATGTGATGAGGATGTGAAATGTATAACACAAACGGTTATAACTGCTATAGAGGATATGGCCACTATATAGTGGCCATATCCTTTATAGCAGTAGTAGCCATATGGCTATAAAAAATTAAGTTTATGGGCTGAATGAGATAAAATTTTAGTTTACAGTATTCAACGCCATATCCTGTGATATTCTACCAAGTGTGCATTTTAACCTCTTGAATTTATGACTCTTAATATCAAGAATATTTCTTATTATATCAAGAATATTATTTTTTAGGGCTTAAAAAATCTAAATAAATATTCATGGCATGGCTGAAATAAATAAAAATATGTATAATGTATATAATAAATTATTTTGTTATTCTTCAAAAACTAAATGTCGGGATAGGACTGTTGGTTGATTTTAATTTTTATTAGATAATATCAAAATTTATTAATTAATAAATAATGTTAAAAATTAACTGCATAAATAAATGAAGAAAACCGTTTAAACCTCTTAAAGTTAATTAATTTTCAATTAGATAAACGAATGAAATATAATAAAAATCCAATTAATAGATAATATATATTTATAAATACCGTATTTTATATGTAGACGTCTCTTAGTACGGTGGCTCGGTGACATTTTTTTTTATTTTAGTAAAAATGTTATTTTCAATATTCAATTTTATGGCAATTATTTTATCTGTAAGTGATTATTTTTTTTATTAAATTCTGTATTTTTGATGGTTCCGTACCTAAAACGGGTAAGAAACGGAACCATTAGGTTATTGCGTTGTCCGTCTGTCAAGACCATTAATGATATCAAGTTGAAATTAACATCAAATATCCAGATTTATCCCTTGAAACACAGAACAATCACAAGAGATTGATAACACAGAGATCAACGGGATGGTAGGTCAACGGGACATACACCGTAGACTTCCTGTTGACCTACCACCCTGAAATTGATATGGAAGCCTCAGTATGCGAGTCCGACTCTGCGTATTTAATCGATTTTTTATTTAAATCTTATTATTTATTAAGTGTTAAATATTCAATTTTCCCTACAGCTAGAAGCTAGTATGCTCATACAGGATGAAAGGTCTCAATATGTAAGAACATTAAACGATGGCAATAATATTCCAGCAATCGCCTTAGGTACTTTTACTAAGGTGAGTGATAGTAATGTAATAATTATATGAAATAATATTATTTGTATACGTTGTCATTATTTAATTGTAGTAGTATAGCTTTAAACTGTGATGTATTCTGTTCCGTTAAAAATAAGAATAAATCTTTAGATAAATCTTTATTGGAAATGATTAAGTAATTGTCATGGAATTAATTGTTAACAACTGTCGTTGTGATACAGCGGCAGGTTATGGTTGTGGGTTCGATTTCCACTTAGGAATAAGAAATATTGTCATTTTTCTTTAGAGTAATCTAGCAATAAGACAAAGCGCGTTAAGTTCCGCCACTCAATTTGCAATATCTCGTGTGTGTTTGTGCGTCTAGAAATCAGATTCCCCTTGCCAACTAGCTATATGCGGAATACAGCGTGAAGCTTACAAAAAGAAAATAAGATACTGTTTTCATAATAAGCATTCAGAGAACTAGTTGTATACTAGCTAATTTAAAAAAAAATACTGATTTATATTAATTACTAACTTAGAGAGCAATAAGTAAGTAACTCTAACTTAGGAAAATATTTTTTTCTTATCTATTTAAAAATATCTATATTTTAGATGTCCGATATAACCGATATCCAGGAAGCAATCATTTGGGCGGTGGAAGCCGGATATAGGCATTTTAACACGGCTGTTTTCGTCGACGACGATGTACAGATCGGTGAAGCCATTTACAATGTCACCAGCAGTGGTATGGTGATGAGAAATGAACTTTTTATAACTATTACGGTAAGTAAAGATAATTAAATATGTTAATTTTAATGTAATTTGTATGTTTACTGCAGTGTTGCCAGACGTCTGGTTTTATTTATTTATTTATTTTTAAAACCTACCAACATTTGATACAATTACTACATGCCATTGAAAGAAAAAAAGAAAGTAAATTTGCAATGTTTGCTCAACCATTCACATGTGGACTCCACAAGCAATATCAATTTTTAAATAAAAAATAAATATTAGATTAAAAATAAACGTTACATAAATAATAATAAATTAACATGCTATATACAAATTACAATTTTGTGAGAAAATAAAAAACAATCACAAAAATGCATTAATAAGGTATTTGTATTAGTCATACAGGTTGGAAGTGTCAGCACCACTTTAAATTACTTTAACTTTACACTAATTACTTTTTACTACTGTATAAAAACCTAATACCTACAAAAAATTTTTTTCCCTAAAAATTAAAAAGTGTTTTTTTTTCAAACAAAATGAATGACAAAATGTTCGTTTAAGATAAAACGCCGTTTGTCAAAAATAACGAAACACACAGTAATCTGTCAAAGCGGCATCGTCGCACACGCCTCATTCAAGAAATCGAGTCGCAGCAACTAGCGTAGATAAATAGCTAACGGCGGCGAAGTGATGTTAAATCAACGCAATACTTAGGAATACACTTTACACATAGTCACATTTATCGTTTCATTTGTCCACTTATTTAATAGATAGCTAGATATTTTTTCAAAGTGTCCCCCTTGTTTTTGAATATATAAATTGCATCTCCGTAACATATTACGCTATACGTCTAGGAGGATCTGGTCGGCATATCCTGGTTACGTATGAGGTCTTAAAATTTCGTAGCATTTAAATTACCGTCAATAAAAACTGGCTCTAGTAGTTTATTTTGATGAATGCCCACACATATTAAAATAATATCCATGTCAGTTAGAACGTAGATATTTCGGCATTTTCGTCATTGTTATGGTTAAATATCGTACGTAGCAGTTCTTAAACCAAAGTCGGGGTCAATCAGGCAGATAGGATAACCAAGTAATGAGAGAAGCAGCACTATTAAAATCCGAATAACACACTAGAGTCAGAATAAAATAAGTTAACCGATAAAAGAGCAAAATACAAAAAACACAATATACAATAACAAAAGTTTAAATCCTTTGACATCAACAACAAAGTTGTCAGTGTTGCAAGTAATCAGCCGTGAGTGTAGCAAATGCAAAAACTTTTAAATAATTTACAACAAATATGTTATTTTTATATTTTATTTGAATTTTAAATTTAAATGAAAAATAAAAATAACATATTTGTTGTAAATACATGTATTATTTCTAAATAATTTCATAATAAAGGACATAATAAATTGACTTAAAGTAGGTTTTTTTTTTATTAAACAATTTTAATAAGAACTTTGAACGTTGTTTGGATTTATTATAAAAATAGGTGACAAAGAATGAGAAATATCATTCTATCTCATTCGGTTATGTTTTGTTGAATGAAATGTAGAAGATCGGCAACGCGGCATGTGTATGTGTGCGTCACACGAAATAAAGTTATGGATAAGAATCGTGAAATGAAAAAAAAATCCTACGTCTAAACTCTTCTAAACTCTTAAGTTATCTTGATTATTTTCTTTAGGTATGGATTTGAAATATTTCAAGCTATATGCTGTTTCCGAAAAAGGAGCGGTGACACTCCCACTCTGTAAATAAATGAAAATCACAGATTATTAAGTACATACTAAAATATTTTTATTAACAAATTGATTATAAAGTCCAAGTAAATCAAATGTTACATACCATCAATTATAAATTAAAAAAATAATAAATTCAATAATATAATGATAAAAAAATAAAAATAATTACATCAAATATTTAGCGCCCAAAATTAGATTAGAGAGGACAGGCATTGTCCAGATTTTCTTGCGTTACTCCAGGCACTGTACAAACGCACAGACAAATAGATTTGTTTTTTTTTTCGTTTACAGGCCGCGATTACTTACAGTTGATTAGTTATATCATATTTTAAATAAAAAAATAAATCAAATCAAATCAGATTCACGCTGTATCCTGTACAATAGGGTAGGCAACGGGAACCTAATGTTAAGACACTCCGTTTTCCACTTTCCGAATTCTAGAGGTATTACGTGTTGAGTGGCAGAACTCAACTTCGACAAAAGAGCAAAGAAATGGAAATATAAATTAAAATAACTATTTTATTTCCTCGAGTGGGATCGAACCTACAACTAGTCGCGTTTATAGTCACTTTGTGTCCCTGCACCACCACTGGGCAAATAAAATATAATAGATAGATGTTAGTTATGTAATCGATAGAAACCATCTTTTTAAAAAATACAACGCATTCTCAAAAAATCTCTTATTCGAATTCTTTTTAAATATACAATTTTCTTTTTTAACGCAAAACTTAAAGAAACATTAAAAAATAAATAAAAAAATACAAACAAAAATAAAAATAAATAAATATAACCTTATATTATTATTATTAAAAAGTGAATACTAGGACCTCATACGTAAGCAAGAAGTTGTTTTAAACGAGTTGACATACAACTCGCCGAATTAGTGCTATTTAATATGAATAAATAAGATCTGTCTGTATATCAAACTTTTTGCAATACTCCGCAAACTCATAGATTGTGTACTAGGGTATTATGATAACGGAAGAGTTTTACTTACTATTAATGTATGTTGTTGTTGTTGTTTATATAGCTATATTCAAAACATTGTATACCAGGCCAGCATAAGTGAATAGATAGTAAGTAAATAAAACGTAATATATTCAGTTTATCTCCTAGCATTCATATTCTGTACAGTGGACCAACTAGTAAAAGTAGTAGTAAAATACTTATTTAGAAAACGTATAAAAATTTGAACGCAGCGGGACTCCGGGAACCCGCGCCTCCTGGAAACCGACCAGGCGCTCTGACCGCTAAGCCATGCGTTCTCGCCCAGCTACGTCGAAATTTTTATACGCTTGTTACAACTTATTTATGTTGTTAGCATCTCTGTAGGGAGATTTTTACAAATTTCCGCTACCCAAAGATAATTAATTACTAAGAATTATCGTTTGGCAAGAGAGAAACTATTTTTTAAATATTTTTAAACATTTTTAAAGTGTTATTCCAAACTTAGGAAAGAAAAATACTTATTTAGAAAACGTATAAAGATTTGAACGCAGCGGGACTCGAACCCGCGCCTCCTGGAAACCGACCAGGCGCTCTGACCACTAAGCCATGCGTTCTCGCCAAGCTACGTCGAAATTTTTATACGCGTTTCTAAATAAGTGTTTTAACTGAGTTGCTATTTAATATGAATAAATAAGATCTGTCTGTATATCAAACTTTTTGCAATACTCCGCAAACTCATAGGATTGTGTACTAGGGTATTATGATAACGGAAGAGTTTTACTTACTATTAATGTATGTTGGTTATTTATTTATTGTTTATATAGCTATATTCAAAACATTGTATACCAGGCCAGCATAAGTGAATAGACAGTAAATAAAACGCAATATATTCAGTTTATCTCCTAGCATTCATATTCTGTACAGTGGACCAACTAGTAAAAGTAGTAGTAAAATACTTATTTAGAAAACGTATAAAAATTTGAACGCAGCGGGACTCGAACCCGCGCCTCCTGGAAACCGACCAGGCGCTCTGACCACTAAGCCATGCGTTCTCGCCAAGCTACGTCGAAATTTTTATACGCTTGTTACAACTTATTTATGTTGTTAACTATGTTAGTTATATTCAAATTTTTATACGTTTTCTAAATAAGTATTTTTCTTTCCTAAATGTGGAATAACACTTTAAAAATGTTTAAAAAAGTAATAGTAGTTAGTTAGTACATATATAGAGTGGCTCTAGTCAGCTTATCCTATTTATTTATTATGATGTCGAAACTTTTTTCGATACTGTATCCTACAACTCGTAACATTGAGTACTAGGATGATATAAACGAGTAAGAGGCATTTTAAATAGTAGGTATCATAGTATTTTGCACTATTCTACTATTTTACTGTATATATAAATATATTATGTTTATGTTTATATGAATAATAATGAACATCAACTTGTTTTATTTAATTCATTTTAAATTCAGTATACGTATAAAAAATGAAGCTTAAAGCTGTATTTCGCACACAGCAGTTAGGCAGAGGGAACCTAGTATTGGGACACTCCGTTCCCCATTTTCCACCGAATTCTGGAGGCATTGCTTGTTGAGTGGCGGAATTCAACGCTGCGCTTTGCCTCCACACCAGAGCGAAGAAATTAAAATATAAATGTAAATAAATATTTTACTTCCTCGAGTGTGGATCGAACCCACGACCAGCCATACTTACATTCACACTTAGTGCCCCTGCCTCTAGATATAAACATTATAACTAGTTATGTTATTTTCTATAGAGGCCAGTCGTGGCGCAGCGGCACGAAGTGTGACTGTAAAACCGACTGGTTGTGGGTTCGATCTCCACTCGAGGAGATTATTATTTACTTTATTATATTACTAGCGACCCGCTCGCGGCTTCGCCCGCTTATACACACAGAATTATTTACTTAACACACTGAAATATGTTCGTGTTTTGATATACCTATTATGTATGTTTGCAACGCAATGAAGATTTTTTATGACAAAGTTATTAAAACTTTAGGTCGCATTTTTGTATCTCCTATAAGAATCTTTAATTGAATGTTTGAAATAAAAATATAACTAATCGATACTTAGGTATAATAAAATCCTAACTCATCAGTGTCTGTACATAGAAGATATTACAATTAACAATGTAATAAAACTTGGTCAGTTGGTCTGTTTGTCTGTGCGTTTCTTCGCGATAATCTCAGAAACGGCTTAACCGATTTAAATACTTTTTTTGTTTGTATTTTTGGAAACTGCCCTTAAATATTGAGTATTAGTTTTATTTTATTCAGCTTCACGCTGTATCCCGCTCACAGCAGGTTAGGCAAAGGGAACCTAGTGTTAAGACACTCCATTCCCCACTTTCTGCCGAATTCTGGAGGCATTGCGCGTTGAGTGGCAGAACTCAACGCCGTGCTTAACCTCGACACCAGTGCGACGAAATGGAAATATAAATTTAAGTAAATATTTCATCTCCTCGAGTAGGGATCGAACCCACAAACAGTCAGTTTCACAGTCACACTTCGTGCTGCTGCGCCACGACTGGCCTAAACTGGACTGGACTTTATTTTAATCGGTTCACACAAAGTTAAAAACACAAACACGCTTTATCCCGCCTTTAACAGGGCAACTTAGTGTTAAGATATTGCATGTAATGTGTGACTGATGTGCGAACTGAAAATATTATTAAACGAAATGAAAATATTATTAAATTATAATTCAATCCTCCAAGTGGGGATCGGACCCACACCAGTCGCGTTACAGCCACAACTTTATGCCCCTGTGCAGCGACGGCCTTTAACAAAGAAGAGATGAGAAGCGTCAGCTCTCCTTTTACGGAAACAGCATATAGGGTAAAATATTTTAAAGAAATTAAGCAATATACATCAACAGTGAAGACGTAGGTTTTTTTGTTCATTTCACGATGTTTATTCATACCTATATTTCGTGTGAGGCGGTTACGCATAGATACCAATAACGTAAACACATGCTACTACAAAAATACTACTAAAATCTTTAGAACTTTGAACTTTGCCGCCAATATCCATGACTCCATTTCGGAATGTTGCGGCGGTTTCCCTTTGATAGCTTTATGCGTGCGTGCGTCGTTCTCGACATATTATATTTTATTTTACAACGATAATTTTATTATTTATTTCGTTTGAAAACATAATAATACATATAAACTCTTTTATTATTGGGTTTTTTATAGAGTAGTTAAACTGTAGTTTTATTTAAAGTGGTGCTGACAAAAAAACTTTGTATAATTGAGCATACTTAATATTTATAGTATTTTTTTGGTTAATTAATACCAGTAGTTATTACAACACTTGCGAAGGAAGCATATTTTAGGCAATTTTTAATTCTTATACCTTTTGAAAAACTACCAATATTCTTATAGTTAATAAATTATTTTTTCAAATTAAAAATAGTCTATGTTTTTCATCATAATGACGGGAAAATATTCAAAATGTTCAAAATTACACTATAATACCAAATAGTATTGACGTTGTAGTGTTGATAGTAATTGAAAATAGTTATACTACAGAAGGATACCTTCATATGCACTGTTTAAACCTGTTTTTATGATATAATGTAGAATAATATATTCTATAGAGGAATCACACATTCTTTTTATTCTTTAACAATAACACGTAAATACATTTTTTAGAGGTTACTTTGTACTAAGATGGCATGGCTCTGTTCCCGCATTTACGTCCCTGATATATTGATATAAATAATAGAAATATAAAACATTGGAAAAAAAAGGAGAAGAAACGCAATTATATTGCATTTTTTTTTCATACTTGAAACGTATTAACAAATTTACATACAATTCATTTGTTTTGAATATAGCATTAAGTTTAGTCAGCTTCACGTTATTTTAACAGATGACATATTATATTTACACAATATATTTGATACTTCCTTAACATGATTATTTAATGTATTTTTTATATATAAAGTCTTGAAAAATATATCTACTGTAAATGAATGCAACTTTATATATATATATATAACGCCAATGATTAAAATGTATTGCCATTAGCGCGTCATCTAAACACAATATAA